>JANHZT010006401.1:15662-28264 GCA_032468215.1 Stegonotus admiraltiensis
ATGGATTTTTGTATTTTAATTGAATTTTATGTGTTTTATTGCTGTGAGCCGCCCTGAGTCCTTTCGGAGAGAGGGCACCATACAAGTCTAATAAATGAAATGAAATGAATTAACTTCAGACTTATCTGAAGATACATTTACATAATTTAAAAACAAAAATACTGTTTATTAAAGATATTCAGACCTGCTCCTAATACTTTTTAAATTCCCCACATTTAAAATCTCATAAGCTGTCCAATAGTAATTTCAAGAATACAATGAAACACTTTCATTTTAAAGAACAATATAGTATTGTATGAAGATTTGATTCAGAGATTTAATCTCAAGAAAATTATTGGATACGCCAAACTGTTCACTTTCCCAACACTGAACTTTTCTAAAATTTGATCCAAATTAGGGCTCAACTGCATATTTCACTGCCTACTTTTATATAGGTAGTGTTGCTATTAGGATATAATACTCTGCTGAATATATTTCAGTTTATGTATAGGAACACAGCTGTATTAAGGAGGAAATATTTTTTTGTAATAGTGTTGAAACATTATGGAACAATCCTCATCTGGAGATTTGAAAAGTTCTCATACTGGAATGCTTTATCAAAAATAAAATTAAAAAAAAAATCACCCAACTTTCTATTTATTTTTCTAGCTACTCTAATGATCCTTTATTTTAAACTTGCTGGCCTTATCTTGGTTACTGTTAGCATTACCCTAATATAAGCCACTTGAATATCATCAAATGAAAAACAGTTGCACATAATTTCTTTGATTTTAGGAAAAAATAGTAATAATTTTATTTTATTTCAAAACGTTCAGGAAAGGAATAAAATGTGTTATCTCAATTTTCTAGTCAAGATCTAGCCAAGAACTTTTTCACCTAGTAATAACTGGATCAAAACGGAAATTATTCTACTAATGCTTCTGTTTTCAACCCAATGAACCCAGCTCTTTTTAATTCCATAAGGATACACTGCATACATTGCAAGTTTCAAATCTCTCAAAACAATCATGGTTCCCATTTTACAAGTTTGAAAAACCTAACTATGCTTTCACATATATTTTATTCTATATATTCTCACAGGCACACATCAACACTGCCAGGTTAACATCTGAATTGGCTAGAATCCATTAATTTTGTATTCACATTTTTGGTATGTCAGACTGAGCTGTTCTGGATAGGTTTAAAATTCTTATCTAGCAATACAATAGTACTCTGAACTGCTGTAGGCACATTCAGGCCTTGTCATAATTTTCAGGCAATTTGGAAAAGTAGAGGATGATGAAATGTCTAGAAAAACACAAAAATTCCCCTCAGGTTTTCTATGTAAGAAAAGTACTGAAATAAGGAAAGATAAAAGAAATTACGTATTATGCGTGACAGCTCTAGTTCTAACTGCAGGGAATTGTTTTATAAGAGCTGTCATGACGATGCCTGCTTGTTCTTACTTCTCTCCTTAATACTCTTCTTAAAGTATTTTAAAAAGGATTACAATAGCCATCAGTTTGGGAATGTGTTATCTTTCTCATGTCTTCCTAGGATAGTTTCCTTCTTTTACATCCAACCTTTTCCTGTCAATTTTCCTAAAATCTTTTTCTCAGTTTGCTTGTTTATTTAGCTTTTGCTTCAGTCTACTTTTCTTATTAAATGTAGTTTTACCTCAGAAATGTCATCTTCTATTCTCCCTTATCTGTCCCATACTATTTTAGTTATAGTTACAGAGATATCTTTCAATTTGATATCAATTTTCTGTTCCAGACTGGCATAGTAATTTATGCTGTTCCAGGTGTTGATTAGTCAATTTCAGCATCTGTCAACATTGGCCCCAATTCCTAAAAACGCTGCCAGTCCTAGTTTCATTAACCTCTAGAACAGGTTCCAATCTTGGTAACTTTTAAGACACATCCTTCCATTCCCCACTATCCTGTCAGAGCTGAAGAAGCTTCTTGGATGAGAAGCGAAACGTCTTCAAAAGCAAAAACTAGGAAGTCCAGTTGCCTCCTGAAAAGACCTTTGGGACGATTTTAAGACACATGGACTTCATTTCCCAGAATTCCCCAGCCAGAATGTTGCCAAGGTTAAGAAACCCTGCTCTAGAATGTCCCCATTGTCTATCCCACTGTACAACATTCTAGGTTCATTAAATAATATTCCTAGGACTTATTAAATACTTATTAAATAATGTAAACTTTATTTAATTTACAAAAATTACCTAACCACTTTTTGAAATAAGGTACTCTTTGAAATAGGGTACATTAGTTACATAAGGAAGTATTTGCATTTACAGATTTCTAGGGGCAAAATGATAATCTCTCATCATCATGTAGTTTTTAGTACAAACAATGGAAAAAAGAACCAGAAGATGGATGTGTCTCCCCTATGAGTGATCTATGTGTCTGAAATCCCAAATGCTTTCTTTGCTAACAAGGCTTATTATGCATGCAGATTTCATTCCATTCTGTCAAAAAGCTTAATAATTTATCACCATTTCTTAATTTTGCAATGATAATCAACAGGGGAGGAAGTCTTAGACTGCTAGTTACAAACCAAATCAAATGAGGTAGCCTCTGAAGCGGTTTGACCTGACTGCTTCCCAAATTGCTGATAAAGCCAGCCAGAATAAATCTAATCAATCAGTTTAATTTTCACATAGCAACAAAATATTAGAGGTTCCAACTGTCTGTCAGTGATGGATAATTTGGGTAAATGCTTCAAAAATTATATATATATGTATATATTAAATTTATAATTGCTCTTATTAATAAACATAGTCCTCTGATATTTAAATTTTCCATCAAAAATGTCTTGGAGAATGCCACATTTCTTATTAAAAAAAATCAGATTAGCCCAAATCAAGTAGGTCTGGGGGTTTTCTTATTACAAATTATTGAAATGATCACATCCAGCCTCTCAAGCAAGCCATCTGTTTACATCAGGGGTGTCAAACTCAAGGCCCGTGGGCTGGATCCAGCCTGTGATGTGGTCAGATCTGGCCCATGGGGCTGTCCTGGTCTACCCAATGTGAAGAGGAAAGATTAGGCCAGCGTGGCTTCGGTCCTGTCTACCCAGTGCGAAAAGGAAACATGCCAGCAGTTTGGGGAGTGGTGTCAAGCTGGCTACGCCCACCCAGTTGGCCACACCCATCCAATCGGCCCCCCAAGGTCAACCACAGTCCTGATGCAGCCCTCAATGAAATTGAGTTTGATATCCTGGTTTACATGAAATAATTTTTCTTACTCTCCTTATTAATGCACCTGTAATGTACTTGTCAATCTATACTAGAGGATCCTTGAGAGTGTCCAAGTGATTTTTGGAGAATCCCAGACAATCTGCATGAATACAATAACCAATGATGATATATACAATCTACTGTATTTAGTATCAATACATATATAACAAGTCTACTGTAAAAACTGTAACATACATTTGTCAATTAAGGCAAAAAAGTAGACCACAGGTCTCTTGATTACAATTTATTAAGTTCAACCTGAGCCTTGATTTGCATGATAAAACAAGTTAGCTGTCTCATGTGCAAAACTGGGAAAGAATCAAAATAAATATGTTACAACAATCACATGGCCATATTAAACTCCACACCTGACAGAATTTTGGCGATGACTAGTCAGGTGACTATCCAGAAAAGAATCTTGAATGGTTATTCCTGATAAAGATAAAACAAAATAAGCTCAAGTTTAATTGCAACCATTCTGTAGATAGCAGTTGAATTTTCTTCCTTCGTTCACCTTTAAAAGAACAGAAATAAAATATGTTATAGGTTTTGTTTAAATATCATTTACGGTAAGTAAACACTTTGAACTATTTAGTTTGCTTTCCCAAACATTCTTGTTTAAGAATAAGTGCTATTAAATACAATAACATGCAAAAGTTTAAACATCCCTAATCATACTGTAAGTTTCAATAAATCCTTCAGTGAACAGAACCTGAAACAATGTCTATGTGGTAGAAAGTTAAACACAACAACTTCCTGCAACTTTGAATGCCTGTGTACAAACCTGAATATCAGTGCACAGTTGTTTACACATTACAAGTAGTAACAGTGAATTAGGGCAGAAGCAAAAGTTTGGACATCTTTCCAAACTTTCAGTGTTATAGTTTTTTTATTGCAAAGTAATAATTTTGCAAAGTAATAACCACATTTTCTTATTTGGTTCTGAGATCAATTAACTATAATCAATAAGTATACAAACAACTTTGCAGAAACTGTCAAATTTGTGTATATTCTACATGCAGTTTAACTTTGTACCATACAGAGTCTGTGTTAACTTTGAGTAAGGTATTTACTGAAATATATTTCATTGGAGATGCTTAAACTTGTACCTACAGCTATACAGTAAATTTATATAAACTTATAGGGCTGACTTGTATACTCTACATTTCATATTTACCACTGCCAAAATCCAAAAGCATGTTTATCTCTATACAATGCTTTGTAAGGGACATCTAGATGGACTTCTAGATCTGATGATGTTATCTAACGGGGTAATGAAATGTCTGCAAGAAAACAGCCAAGCTCAAAGAGCACCTTGGATGCCACATTTTAACTCTGAGCTATGAATATTCTCTTCTACTTTATAAGGATGTTTACACTAAGTGAAGATGCATTGTTTTCTGACATATTCTTAATAATATGGGGAACAAATAAGAACATTGTATCCGCAAGCTTACAGTTACAAAGGTTCTGGTTTTTATGGGTTCATCTTCCTGTAAAGTGACCGAGCAGACAATTGTAAGCTACATAACAATTTTTTTAAAAAAAGCCTCCTATGATCAAAAAACTAAACTATGACATTCTGTGCCCCCCCCCCGAAATCAAGGTCTTTGAGCTCCAAAAAAAAAAAAAAGCACATAAAGCATGTTTACCTCAGGAGCAGGTAAGTATTACTCATATCAAAAATAAATCCTGCTACTATGATTTTTGAATCTTTTCACGCCTTGTCCAAGCTTTGAAAATGGCTAAGTAAATAAAGACATTTCAATTCCAGAATTTTTCTGGATCTCCACAGTAAATGGCATTTGTTCTGAAGAAATCCTGGGGTAGAGAGTCACATCAATCCAAATTTAGGTTTAATTATAAGGAGGGAAAGTAGCTATGCCTACTTGGTAGATTATCTGCCTTAGCAAATATTTTATCCTTTTTTATAATATTAGAATTCTTAAGGTTCTACTACTGTCCCTTGGCTGGGCCTGCTAAACATTACTTTGCAATATTTCCTTAAAGGTAAATTTGTGTGTGGGTGTGATTTCTTTTTCTTGAAGAAATGAAAAAAAACATTGACAAAAATTCAGAATGCAATTTTTTTAATATCTAAAATATTAATATTTTAATATTAAAATATTTAATATTAAATAATATTTAATTATCTTTACATATATCACAAATGCCAGAATAACATTCTAAAATTTAAAATAACATTCTAAAATTCTAAAAATTTAATTGGGGTAATTGGGGTTTTATTTGTATCGGGGTTCGATTTTTAAATTGTGGGCCAAATTGTTTAATTTTTTTTAAATCTCTTTTAACTTTTGTATCTTTGTTGTCTTATTTTGGCTGTGCACCGCCCTGAGTCCTTCGGGAGAAGGGAGGTATATAAATAAAATTATTCTTATTCTTATTCTTATTCTTCTTAAAATATTTAATAATCTTTTTTCTAGCAAGGCCCTTAATGACAATTACACAAAGCAAGTTCAAGCACATTGCAAATGGTTTTATGTTGAGACACAATTGCTTTTCTCGTAACTGGCATGTCTGTGTGCATATGCATATAAACACAGACATATATATAAAAACTTTAACCCATTCTAATAATTCTAATATTCAAACAACCTGTAGAAACTGTAAGGCATTCCTTGGCACCCACAAATGGGGAATTCGTTGTATTACTATTTTATCACAAAAGTTTGTGCATATTTTGAAAACATTATAAATTCATATTTGTATTGTAGTTTTTAATAGGTTCAGGGAAGGAGATCACAAGATAGATCCAAAATATTTATTCTGCAGGAACAATTCTGAAAGAAACAGGCAGGATGAATCCTCTACATGACATTTATAGATGTTAAACCAGACATTTCAGTGAATAATTCTACTTTTCTCCTGTGCCTCATTGAATAGTTCAATTATTTCTCATTCTTTATGCCACTATTCAACATGTTGGCTGTGGCAATGGAGAATGCATCCTTTCCCTGCACTGTGTACTCACGACAGTTGAGAAAACAATCTACAATATAACTGGGAATAACTGAAGATATGTGATGTCTGAGGTCTCTTTTTACTTCATCGCAATGCTTCATGCAATTGTTTATTACTCTGGTGCTTCATAACAAGAATACCACCATGGGTTTTTTTGGAGGGGGGGATCTGTTTATTGAGTTCAAATAACCCTTCAGTCTAAAGGGTCTGTAGTACATGATTCTGGTGACCCTTTCTTCATATTATGGAAGTTGGAAGTAAAGGAGTGGTAATGGTTAAAAACATAAGACAAATAATTAAGTTAAATTGAAGAGACAGAATAGAAACGGAGGGAGGGAGAGGCAGAGGCAGAGGCAGAGGCAGAGGCAGAGGCAGAGGCAGAGGCAGAGGCAGAGGCAGAAAGAATAGGATTGGTCCTTTGGGAAATTCTAAATTACCCCAACCATTTGCCCCAAAGGTGCTTTTTCAAGAGGCAACTGGACTTTCTGGTTTTTTCTTTGAAGACATTTCGCTTCTCATCCAAGCAGCTTTTTCAGCTCTAATTGGATGATGAGGAAAGGAAGGATTTATATTCCATGCAGATGGCTGGCCACTGGCATTCTTTTAGTGAGTTGTTAAGGTCACGTGGAGGTTTATCTCGCTAAAAGAATGCAAATGACCAGCTGTCTGCAAGGAGTATAAATCCTTCCATTCCCCGCCATCCAGTCAGAACTGAAGAAGCTTCTCGGATGAAAAGTGAAATGTCTTCAAAGAAAAACCAGAAAGTCCAGTTGCCTCTTGAAAAAGCACCTTTTGGACAACTGTGACCTGGATGACTGAGAATCTCCATTGACATTTACCCCAACCACTCTGTTCGCAAGGCTGGGCCCAAGTGGATTCACCTTCTTCCTTAGAAAATAAGCTAGCTGATGAAATTGTCAACTCAGAAACCAAGGACACCCAGGTCATGTTGAGAAATATCAGAAAAAAACAGAAATAAGCCACACCATTCTTAAATTTTAATATGAAGCATATTGCCCCGCTACAAAAGAAAGCAAAAGGGGCGGCATGAGAAAAAGCAGAAGAAAGCAAGACTAAAGAATAGTTACTTTCAGGGAAAGGTACTTGAGAGGACCCAAAGCTTTGCTGAACCCATTACATCTGGGTACTTAAGCTTGGGTACTTAAGACCAACTCACATGGGAGATTCTCCACTGAAACTATTTCTATGACAGCTTTATCTTGAAAATGCTGCATGAATTATTGATCCCCAGAATAAACCCAACAGTTATGACTAAGTCTACTGTGAAACATGACTACTGTACCCAAGACAGGTTTTTTCGGAGCTTTGCCTGTGCTACAGCCCGACCTCTTGCAACCAATATGAAGACTTAGATCCTGATTTATGGTTTTATGAGCAAGAATAACTGTTGAGTGGTTTTCCTGATTTATGACTGCTGCTTGCTTTCCACCAGATTCCACTTAGGCTATGAAAGCCAATCTAGGAATAAAGATACTTTTTCTTTCTAGAAAGGTTCTTATATACCAACTTCTACGCATTATTTTCAATAAGGAGATAAGTAATTATATATTTTTATTAAAGAGAGGTAGGCAATCTGTGGTAGTTCAGATGTTGCTGTATTGACCAATTCCAGGATAGTCTGTCATATGTTCAGTGACGAAGGATGCTAAGACCTCTATCAGAGATATCTGGAAAGCTGAAATTCACTTACTTTTCTTATAAATAAGGCACTTCCAGCTTTATTTCTTCCTATATTTGGTGTTAAACAACATAGCATCTACTGGTAAAACTGTGCATACTGCAGTTCTAATGTCAGTTTAATAACACAAACAGCTCAAATCAAGGTTTAAGTTTGTAACCTGAGATCTCACTGCATTTTCCCCTACTGAAACTAAGGGTGAAAATGGAAAGTAAAATAACACCTCAAATCTTTCTGCATCCAAACCACCACCTGAAATTATGCTCTGGATCTTTCAGTCCTATTTCCACTCTTAAAATTCCCCTCCAAAAACACTCCAATGCCCCCCTCAGTCATCATCATCTTTTTGGTGACATGGTTACAGACTTTCCAGACCTTTGGAGGAACAAGTTGCAGCCATCAATCTCAGGGAAATTGCTCGATCTTGTTCTAAGTGTTGATTGTAAACCTATGAATTGTGCTTACAATTTACTCTCTAAATCAGGGGTGTCAAACTCACGTCATCACAGAGGTGTCATGTGACGTATTGGGACTTTTTTTTCCTTTCACTAAACAGGATGTGGGTCGGGAGCCCTGCTCTAAATTAATAATCAAAATCTTACCATTTTTCCTATACGTAGTTCAGCCACCACTTTAGTGGGACTTATTCCACAGAAAGCATTGTGATATTTCTAGATTAGCATGTTAGTCTAATATTTTAGACTTAAATTACTTTGGGAAGTTTTTCTCACCTAGACATCAATAATTAATCATTTTCCGAACTGCATCATAGCACTTCCATTTGTCTGGGATATAGAATGGTTCAAAGATGTGAGGAAATGGGGTGTCATAACCACATACTCTTGTAATAGGAGCTTCTAGATTCAAGAAACATTCCTCCTGTTAAAATAAAACAGTAAGAAAATGAGTGAAGTCTATAAGATCATTCTTCACATTTTAATACTTACTAAAATATACCACACTGACATTCCTGAAATTCAAAATATAACCCTAGGAGAAAATTAAATCTTCACGGAAAGTCCATTGAAGTTATCTAAAAACAGAACATGCATATGCAAAGCAATATATATATAGAGAGAGATGGGATCACCAGATATTAAAAACTAACAGAACGACAGTAGCTGATATGTTTTCTAAGGACATATGAAAAAGGTTTTGCTAAAGACAAACTGCTCAACAGCAGCAAATATTTTTTTCCTAGCAATACAATTTCACATTCTTCATTTGATCTGTACCGTATTGATCTAAATACAAATTTTATTTGGAAAACTGAAATAAATAACCTGCCATGAAACAAATTTTAGGAATAGTTTACATTGCTTATGTGACATATATACAATAAATCAAGTAATATATGAGAAGGCAATGTGAAATATGCACAGATTATAGAGAACAGAACTTCAGGTAGTGGAAGCAAAGGAGTGAAAATGCAGTTGTACAAGTAATTTTCAATTATAGGATGCTCAATTTCATCTAAACGCACTAAAGATTAAAACTTATTATTCTACTAATTTGCTAATTCAAAATGAGTTTGAACAGAAGATGTTAAATCTTGTTCTAATTATGAATATGTTTTTCTACTACCCAAGTTAAACAATTGCCTTGATTAAAATTCACATGTGGAATGTCCAGGATCTCATCTCAAATGCCCTGTGCATTTCTGTCTCTTGTTTATAGAGGTCATCATTAAGATGGGAAACTGACCTAATGTCTCTGGATAAATGAAGGGATATAAATTAAATATGTTCATAAAATTCTTTGTTTTCTTTTGTTTTTACCTTCAATAAACAGAAACAAGTGCTTAAAATCTAAATCTTATTATTTAAACCTAACTCTTTTTTGAGCATCATAAATGTACTATCAAATTCAACAATCCATTTTTTTCCTGGTTCATATAAGAAATACTCAAATTTAATTTCAATACTTTCATAATGTTGTATGTCTTTTCATTAGTTTAGATCAATATGAATTTATGTAGAATCTTAACATTAACTAAACTGTAGAGTTATATTCATTTTATGGTTAGGTACCTTACAAATTATTCTGATATGCTTATTATCAAACAATTGTAAGTATATAGAATAAACGCAGAAACAGCAGGTTATACTCCCAGAAAACACCAATATTTTTATTATAGTATCTATTTTCTCTCTGTGAATGTATTAGAGGTGGGCTCCAGGGCTGAAATGTTCCAGTCCCAAACATTTGTTTTGATCTTGGACACCTGTGCTAAGGTAAAAATTCCTAGAGAAGTTCTGGAAGACTACCAGAAGCTCTTTCAACTTTGAAATGAGGCATTCCTTATGATAATTTTCAAGTCAGATTGCTTTTTAAGGTTGGATCAGGTACTGTGGAACACTACCAATAAGGGCAGAAGATACATTGGCAAAAGATGCTATGGGATCAGGATATTTTAACTATGTGTTACAGATGTTTAAGTGCTTTGCTGGTCTCGGTTTCTGTGAACGTAGATAAATATGTCTAATGCCTACATTTTAGGAGAGCATTTCATTTTGGAGATCAGAGAAATGTAGAAGAAGAAGACTAAGACCCATACATTTTGACTTGCTAATCATTTAAAACTCATGTCAAATCTTTATTCACACATGCTTTTGATGTGTGAGCTGGTTTGTCAGATGGGTAATGTATGTTTATTTATGATCCAAGACTAATCATTAAAGTGGAATACAAAAATGTTGTGAATAAAGGAATCAATTTTTTTTAACTATTTGTTTTTCTGTTTGGAAGGGAAATGCATTTATAACATTTATATTAGTTGCTCATCTTCTAACCAACTCTGGGCAGTTCCCAATCAAGAGTTAAAAAAACATCTAAAATCATATTAAAATTATAAAAGTAAAAACATTAAAACATTAAAAACAACAAAAATGTAATCCTGCCTTTCTTTTAGGAGCTTAATGCAACAGAGGGTTCCTGCCTCTCATTGTATCCCTCAAACACCATCCCTGGAAAGTAGCTTGGGCTCCAAGAGAGCCTCTGGGGCAAAGCTACTCAGGGAACATCTTAGCTCATAGATTTGAGCTGGGTCTCTGTATATTAATTACAATGCAATTTTTCAATTTCCTTTTTAGGAAATTGTTAATTACTTATCCACTATTCATGAGAAAATAGTGAGGTGTTTTTTTAAAAAAAATATCATATTAGCAATATTACATTACATGTACAATGCTAAATTATATTTCAATAGTGAAGCAGAAGAAATAGTGTATACTGCCCCTCTCCTAATAGCACTGATAAATCTTGTCCTGTTTCCTACATAAAACTATACATGTGTAGCAAATACTGAGCTGGCAGAAATTCGAAGCCAGTCCTACCCAATTATATATCTTTGAAATTAAAGTTTATTTAAAAGTTATGGCAAAACTAAAAAAATATTATTTAAGTGTCCTTATGGGGTTATATATCTGTGAAATTGAAGTTCATTAAAAAGTTATGGCAAACTTCGAACTAAAAATTATGTAAGTGTCTCAATGTAATCATGTTAAGAGTGTGTTAAGGCTCAGCTATTTACATTAATGTTTCTCAGGCTAACTGTAGATCTGTTAAATAGTCACCTCATAATTAATTTGTTTTCTTTGAGAAACTGCAAGCATAGAAGATTCAAAATAATCAGCATGAACAGAGTTATCTGATCATACAGTCCTACAAACAGAATACTCAACCTTGGAAGGATCACCTATGCAGGATCAGCAGAAATGAGTCTGCAAATTAGTTTCACATTATAGAAAGATCACATGATTCAAACAAGGCAAACCTTGTATTCTGTTTTATACCCACTGAAAAATGAATTTCTTTAAAATCAAAACCTTTTAGACTTCCCATTAACATACCTATTTCAAAAACAGATTTAAGACTTTCATGGTTATTTTTTACCAATCAATGCAAGTATAATGTTATACGCTATTTATTAGCTTCTTTTTAAATTTCTGAATACAATCAACGCATATAAAACACTACTTTTGGCTCTGGAATTGTAATCTAAGAAACTCAGCATAAAACCGCAGTCCTGTAAAAGTAAAAAGTAAACGCATAAAAAAGCCTAAATTGTTGTCTGCCTGACTGACTGCAGTGCATACATGTATACAAGAACTTTCAGACAGCTGTTTCCAAAACTATTTAGTATTTTGGCAGTAAATTCTCCAGCATTTGTTCTGCTAGTACCAAACATGTTTGAAACCTCGAATAATACCAAAGATAGCATCTAATTTACAATGATCCAGCTAGGAGAACCACAACAATTTTCTGATTCCAATTGAGCTTCTTCAAAAATGTCAACCTTAGACATGAGACCACTTCTCAAAGTCAGACCCCCCACTTAGAACACTGAAGGCTAAATGAAATAATATTGTAAATATAATCCCTTTGTATTGTGGGGTTTCAAATAACTCTCCCTGATTCACAACATAGGTGCTGTGAAGAAAGCAGGAGGAAGGAGTATTAGACACATTCACCATTTTTGAGTTATTTATAAATTTAATAAAGCTGGGATAACACAAAACAAACTGAATTAAATGAAATACTCCTCAGTATTTCAGATATTTCAGATATTTATTTGCAAGACCGTCTTCTGCCGCCATTGACCTCCCGTAGACCGGTTCGGTCGCACAGAGAGGGCCTCCTCAGGGTACCGTCAGTCAAGTAATGTCGGCTGGCGACCCCCAGGGGGAGAGCCTT
>JANHZT010006403.1:0-10434 GCA_032468215.1 Stegonotus admiraltiensis
GGGCGGTATATAAATAAAATTATTATTATTATTATTATTATTATTATTATTATTATTATTATTATTATTATTATTATCCTTGATTCAGTGTGACTGCAGGGCTCCCACATCAAACTGTAGAACACATTGTGACCAGAGGTGTTATTCACTTACTTTTCCTACTGGTTCGCAAAAGTGAGTGTGCACATCCACGCATTTGCCCGGCCATCCGCGTATGCACTTTTCTGGAGCGTGCGACTTCCACACATGCACCTGGCCTCAAAAGTGTGCCTGAATAGGATGGCATAGAGCTGGGGCAGGTGGGGCTACCCATGATTTCTGCTACCAATTCGGGCGTAAATGGGGGAAACTAGTTTCGCTATACAACTATGGAAAAAAGGTGATAAAAATTGTCTGTGACTCACGTAACAACTGCCTTGCTTTACAACAGAACTTCTGGTTTCAGTTGTGGTCACAAATCGAGGACTACCTGTAATTCACTCTATGTCTGTCTGGAGAAAAGGTCTGTTTAAACTTGTACAGATGATGGTAAACAAAATTTCCAAAGTTCCCCGAACAATTAATGAGCTGTGCAAAAACCTAAAATTGCTTTGCAGGTGTAATTCAATTGGTTCTTTTTCGGTTTTAATGAATCCTTCTGATTTCCAGGGACGTGAACTATGAACTTTGAGATCCATTTAATTCCACGAACTTAGAGAACCCAACAGTTGGACTCACGGGTATCTTCCTCCATTTCTGCAAATAGCTTTTTAAACCATAACAGATGGCGCCTGAGATTGCCCAGGTGAGAGTGTTGACATCAGTGCCTCGTTTCCATTCTCTTTCCTTAACATCTCCCAAAACTTTCTCACCTGGGGCCACCGTTTTATTTCTGTAATTTATGGATTGCGTTTAGAGGCACTTTTACAATGGGCAGCCATCCATTTCGCAATTCTGAAGTGACTCCGGGTGAGCTAACCATCCAGAACTTTGTCTTGTTCATTGTTTAGCATCTACCCATGTCTGCTTCGTTCTTTTTTCTTTTCTTCGTTTTTTAAAATGGATTTCTGCTAATTCCTTCATCTTCATCAGTGAATCAGCCTGATTTAATATTCAGTAATGGAGATCAGGGGCGGGTTCTACTTACCTTTACTACTGGTTTGCAATGGGGCCGTGCACACTCTCTCTTTTGTGCATGCGCAGAAGCGTTCTGATGATGTCGGGGGTGGTGGGTGGAGCCTCCCACCGGTTTTACTACCGGTTCTATAGAACTAGTGCGAACCAGGGGCAACCCATCAGTCCTGGAGATGTTCTTCGAATCGAGATCTTGGATATTTGAAAATATACCTGAAGGTACCGCCACACCATCCAGTTTCCTATGTCTTATCTCTCATGAACAGCCTGAAACTTTCTCATAAATATTCTCAATTAACTAACCCTAACCCTAATCCTTCTTTCACAATGAGACAGGGGTCCTTTTTTTGAACTGGAGCTGTATGGTCATTTAGGCTGTTGGTTAAGGCATTGTTGTTGTCCGCTAGCTGCCAGCAAAGCTGGCAGCAGAAATGGACGATGAGGAGGTTGGGGAGGAACTTGGGCCAGTCCTGGAGTTCTTGGAAAGGCTCTGGTGGATGCTCTGCATTGGAAGCAGAGATAGAGCCGGGGCCGTCCGATATTTCCCAGCCACCAGAGAGGCAGCTGCCTTCAGAGGTGGAGATAAGTGGGGAGGAAGAACAGCTGGGAACTGTTCTAGGCGCACGCATGTACAGAGCTGTTAGGAGAGGAGAACAAGTGAGGACAAGGAGTACACTCAGGAAGAAAGGCACATATGGATGCTGAATGGCCTCTCCCTGGCTGGGGAATAAGTAGACGGAAAGAAGAGTGGTGATTGTAGGAGACAACCATTTGGATTTCAGAAGATTTGGCTCATCGTGTTTCATGCCTCAGAGACTGCTTGCCAGAACTTAATTTACAGCTTTGCAGCTGGAAGCTCCTGGCCTGGCAATTATCTCCAGGAACTGATAAGGTCTGTTACTGCAGTTAACTCTTTGAAGGACTATTGCCTGGACTTTTTGGTGTGTGCACGCCGTTAATTCAAAGGAGATAAATAAAGAGGGGTTTTCGTGACAAGGAGTCTGTTCTTTGTTTCTGCTAAGGCTGGGTCAGAACAGGCATCAGGCTAATCCTGAACTTGCTTGTCAAATCTTTTCTCATTTTCTCATCTTCAGAGCACTCCATGGCTTAGGACCTGGGTACGTACAAGACTGCCTTCTGCTACCAATAGCCTCTCACTGGCCAGTATGCTCCCATAGAGAGGGGCTCCTCTGGGTGCCGTCGGTCAAACAATGTCGACTGGCGACCCCCAGGGGGAAAGCCTTCTCTGTGGGGGCACCTGGCCTCTGAAATGACCTGCCCCCCCCCCGAGATACGGAGGATTCCCGACTTACGCACCTTTCGATGTGCCCTCAAGACGCTCTTATTTCAACAGGCCGGGCTGGCCTAATTTTTTAACTTTTTTACCGTTAAATATTAAAATGGGTTGTTTTATTTGAATAGATACGGGCCAAATTGTTTAATATGTTTTAAATTGTTTTTAATTTTTATATCTATGTGTTTTACTTTGGCTGTTCACCGCCCTGAGTCCTTCAGGAGAAGGGCGGTATATAAATTAGATAAATAAATAAATAAATAAATAAATTAATTAATTAATTAATTAATTTCCGCTTTTTAAAAAAATAAATAAATAAGCAAAAACCTTGTTCAATTCATTAACTTCAGGTCTTCAATTAGGAATAGATTTCCAAAGAAGAACACTGGTTAGCAGCCCCACATAGCTCTTTATGTTCATATCAGAAGCACAGTTGTAAAAACTTTTGAAGGCAGCCTTTGATATCCAAGTGACAAAAGGATGTTTGTTACAGAACGTTGGATCCACCGGACGCTATCTAAGGCAATCAAATTGCAAAATATGACTCTACAGTTTTATTTCTCTTTGGAGGGCTTTAATAATTAATTGCTGCCAAACACCCCACCCCCCACCAAACAGCGTAAAATTAAGACAGACTCATTTTTCACAAGTAAAATATAGAAGTAGGGATAGTTGGAAATTTTCTGGTATGTGCCAACCAGGGGTGAAATCTACTTGCTTTTTTACTTTTGGCTGTACACCGCCCTGAGTCCTTTGGGAGAAGGGCGGTATATAAATTCGAACAATAAATAATAATAATAAATAATAAATACTTTCCTTACCGGTTTGGATTGCTGAACCACAGGGAAAAATCGCTACTGGATCGGGCGATCCGGTCCGATCCGGGAGCATTTCAGCCCTGGTGCCAACGCGGTACATGGGGTAGGAATTGGAGTAGGAGGCAATCTATGAGTTTCTAGATATTGAATTGCAATTCTTGCTTCTTGATCACGAGTTTGACTGGTGAAGTTAGAAGACTCTGGTCCAAATGCTTTTTTTTTTTTTTACTTTTGGCTAGTCAAATTCAAGAAGGAGGAGGAAGAGGAGAAGGAGGAGAGGAAGAGGGAGGAGGAGGAGAAGATAGAGAAGGAGGAGGAGGAGGAGAAGGAGGAGAGGAGGAGGAGGAGACATCCACTAACTCCTTCAAGACCCTTGAATGTAATTGCTCTTATTCAGATTTACTTTTGTTGTTGTTGTTAGTTGCAAAGTCGTGTCTGACCCATCGTGACCCCATGGACAACTTTCCTCCAGGCCTTCCTGTCCTCTACCATCCCCTGGAAACCATTTAAGCTCACGCCGGCTGCTTCAGTGACTCCATCCAGCCACCTCATTCTCTGTTGTCCCCTTCTTCTTGTGCCCTCAATCTTTCCCAGCAATAGGCTCTTCTCCAGTGAGTCCTTCCTTCTCATTAGGTGGCCAAAGTACTTGAGTTTCATCTTCAGGATCTGGCCTTCTAAAGAGCAGTCAGGGTTGATCGCCTCTAGGACTGACCGGTTTGATCGTCTTGCAGTCCAAGGGGCTCGCAGGAGTCTTCTCCAGCACCATAGTTCAAAGGCCTCAATTCTTTCAATTTAGTAAATCAGATTTACTAGATGCTCCCTATGTGCCTCTATACCAGAGTTTCTCAACCTCTGTACCAGTGCTTTTCAACCTGATCAGCTTTAAGATGTGTAGACTTCAAGTCACAGAATACCTATGGTAACTCGAGAATTCTGGGAGTTGAAGTCCCTAGGTCTGGCTGAGGTTGGGAAACATTTTCCTACATTTATGCCACTCCTTCTGTCCTTTATTTGGCTTAAGTCTGAATGTGATTTTTTTAATAAGAAGACCAAAGAAAAGAAGAAGTTGAAATGCTCTTCCTTTTTCCCCATCAACTGTTATCCTTCCTATCGTCTTTTCCAAGCTGTAAGTTCCTCCTTTCCTTTTTTCTTACTGCTGTATATTCACTATCTCTTACTGTACTGACTATATTTCCAATATTTTGTCCCTTGCAAACTTAAATTCCCTTGTGTGTTTTGGCCATTGTGACCTTCTTCTTTTTTTTAACATACATGTGTACACACACATACACAAGTGCTCAAATTGGCATTATGTATTCATCCAGACACACTTTAAGTATCAGTAGGGCTCACTCAATCAACTTCTGCAGCAACTGTAAAGAATATGCATCCAGAATGAGAGGAGGCCTCTGATGCATGAAATTTGAGACCTTTCTCTTGAAATTCATTCATACCCCACTGCCTAAAACAACACAGGAATTGTAATGTTAAGTTGTTATAAAGCCAGTAGCTTCCCATTATTTCCACCTATACAAATCCAAGGTCTTATCTGCAATCGAGTCAGCCAGTTATTAATGAGAAATATTTGACTATATAATCCAACCTGGACTTTAGGTTCATTGAACTGACAACTAAATTTGACAGCCCCATGGAAGAAACAAAGGTGGGAAGGAGGGCGGATAAGGAAGCAACGGATATTGTGTTGCATTATTCATTCCGGCCCGCTACCAGAATCATTCAGGAATTTTATTAACTTCCACGGCTATATGGGAGCCCAGATGTGCCTGCGTAAGATTTAGGAGAAAGATACAGCCATTAATAGTACGGGTATAATTACATCAGCACAATGCGAAAGCATTTTTCCCATTGTTATATATGGGATGGAGTAATGAAGGATGTCTGTTGGGATGAAACAAACATGAATATATAATGTGGGTCCAATGCCATCAAGAATGAGCCACATAGGAAGCAAGGAACCAAAAAAAAAAGAGACCGAGAGAATTAAGCATTCTGAGAGGTCAGGATATCCCTCTTTCTCTTGATGCAGAGATATTTTTTTTCCCGAAATTAGAAAACAGAGTCTCGATGTAGTTAAGCTTCTCAACTTCCGTGACAGACTGATGATGAGCAGAGGCAAGCATTTCATCTTAATAAGCTTTCCAGTGACAGAGGAATAGATCACTTCCAGCACATTAATATTCAGAATGATAGTTGTAGAATGGGGAAAGGATGCCACAAGGCATTTGGGGTGACGTACAGAACCTGCTATATGGTCTACATCAAGGGTGTCAAACTCATGTCGTCACGTCGGCGTCATGTGATGTACTGGGAATTCCCCCCCCCCTTCACTAAACTGGGCATGGGTGTAGCCAGCGCGTAATGCATCCGGCTCACGGGCCAGGAGTTTGACATCCCTGGTCTATATGGTGAGCCATGGTGGCACAGTGGTTAGAATGCAGCACTGCAGGCTACTTCTGCTGACTGCTGGCTGCCTGCAATTTGGCTGTTCAAATGTCACCAGGCTCAAGGTTGACTCAGCCTTCCATCCTTCCAAGGTGGGTAAAATGAGGACCCAAATTGTTGGGGGCAATAGGCTGACTCTGTAAACTGCTTAGAGAGGACTGTAAAGCACCGTAAAACAGTTTATAAGTCTGTGCTATTGCTATTGCTATTGCCAAGTCTCCTCTTCCCTCTCAGGGCCACTAATGCAAGGCATTCAAATCATTGTACTACAGAGAATCATGAGATACAGAAACAGCTGCAAGAAGATCCACCGGTCCAGACTTAACCTCCAAAGAGATTAGCTACAAGTAAATTCCTGAATCCTTAGAAGAAGACACTAAATAAGAGTGGAAGAAATGGGAATAATTCTTCAAAGATCCATACAGGCAGTCCTTGATTTATGACCAGACTTACCTTATCTTATGGCCACCCTTCCAAGCTCTGTTTTCGCTGGCAGAGGGTTGCAGAAGGCCATCCCAGCTGAAGACAGAGATTGGGAACCCACTTTCACTGGCAGAGGCACCATGGCCTGGTATTTCGTTGTTTCCAGGGCAGCCCTATGGGCTAGATTTAAGCACCCCCGGGCCTTGACTTTGACAGGTCAAAGAAAGACCTTGACTAAGGTCAAGAAAATACAGAATCAACCAGAGAGTTCCATTTCCTCTCATTACTCCACAGGACTGACTTGGTAGGTAATTTTTGGCACCCAGAATTCTTAAAGGAAATACAGACTATAAATATGATAAACACCTGCAGAACTTGCAATGGAAAAAAAATGTTCATGTTTGTGAAATTGGATGACATTATTCTTTTTTAAAAGCTTTTTGAAGCACACACCTGACATCTAAAGCTGAATACAATTTTATATTCCCAATAAAGCATTCTGAGCAGTGATGGGATTCAGCCGGTTCGGGCGAGTTTGGGTGAACTGGTTGTTAAACTGTTGGATGGCCCCTCCCCTCCCTGCCCCACCCCTTCCAGGATATCCCACATGGCCCATTTTGTCTCCACGGTAACTGCAGGGAGGCCTACCAGGCCCAAAACAGGGTGTGGGGGGTGCAGCCCCTCCGTGGCCTATTTTTGCTCCCAGAGGCTGCAGAGAGGCCTACTAGGCCCAAAATGGGGTTCAGGAAGGATGCGGTGTAGCTTCCCCCATGGCCTGTTTTTGTTCCCAGGAGGTTGCAGAGAGGCCTACTAGGCCCAAAATGGGGACTGGGGGGGGACCACCCCCCCTGCATCCCATTTTTGCTCCCGGGGGGTGGGTGCAGGAGGTTGAGTGCTGCCTGTCACACCCCCTGGCCACGCCCACCATGGCCACACCCACCCAGCTGATCATTGGGGCAGAGCACCAGTTGTTAAATTATTTGAATCCCACCACTGATTCTGAGTTAGTAAAAACAATACTGTACGTACCTGAAAGCTAAGTGCAAAGACTGTTGTAATTTATTTATTTATCATATTTATATCATGAATCATCAGCAAACCCTTGGTGGCCTTTATGCAGGTCCTTGTTTTTTTTCCACATTTGGGCTTGAACTTCTAACTCTTTGTCCATCTTTTTTAGCCGTTTATATTTGGGTGGGAGAGAAAATGGATGTAGAATAAAATAACTGAAATTTACCCATTCAAGACATTTTAAAGAGATGTCCAACTGTTCATCCCAGCATTTGAAAATTTCCTTCTATCTTTAGCACCGTAATTTCATTTGTAACACTTCTTCTTGAGTTGGCAGGAAATGACCTGTTTCGTAGCTCTGAGCTATTTTTCTCTAGCGCTGAACTGATGACACGGTTTGGTGAGATTTTAATTTTTCTTCCTTGAGTTGGTAGGTTCGCAGTGATTTGCTGAATTTACCTCCCCCTCAATCTTCACAAAAAAACACACTACAATGCCCTTTTTGTTCATTTATGCTCTACGTAACCAAGACTCTTCTGTGATTTATAATCTGTTTTATCCTCCAATGATAGATCAAAGGAAGGTGCTAAATTTTAATTTAAACAAAACTGTTTCTCCCTCTTCTCTGAATTTCGCTTCATTTTCATGATGGGAATAAATCTGCTTCTCATCTGAATCAAGCCACCGATCAAAAAAGATGAGACTTACATAATGAAGTTTATTTTTTAATTCAATGCATTCTAAATACAGGTAGTCTTCAACTTACAGAAAAGTTCATTTAGTGACCATTCGAAGTTACAATGGTATAGAAAAAAGAGACTTACGACCGTTTTTCACACCTACACCCATTGCAGCATCCCCATAGTCTTGGTCTATTCAAAATAGCAATAGCAATAGAGATGACTTATATGCCGCTTTACAGTGATTTACAGCCCCCTTTAAGCAATAGCACTTAGACTTATATACCGCTTTACAGTGCTTTATAGCCCCCTCTAAGCAGTTTACCGAGTCAGCATATTGCCTCCGAACAATTTGGGTCCACATTTTACCCACCTCGGAAGGATGGAAGGCTGAGTCAACCTTGAGCCTGGTGAGATTCGAACTGCCAAATTGCAAGCAGCCGGCAGTCAGCAGAAATAGCCTGCAGTTCTGCACTCTAAAGCACTGCACCAGATGTTTGGCTCATATCTATGACTGTTTCAGTGTTCCAGGTCATACGATCGCCTTTTGTGTCCACCTGGCAAGCAAAGTCAATGGAGAAGCCAGATTCACTTAACAACCAGGTTACTAACTAAACACCTGCAGGGATTCACTTAACAACAGTGACAAGAAAAGTCATAACAAGGGGCCAAACTTGCTTAACAACTGTGTCACTTAGCCACATAAATTTTGGGTTTTGTGGTCGTAAGTCGAGGACTACCTGTGCACTATGGAAAATATACATGCAGAGAAGGTCAAGATAGGAGGGGCTTTTTGTGTGTGTGTCAGGCAATTTCGTGTCTAGAATAGAATAGAAAATAGAATGGAATGGAATGGAATGGAATGGAATGGAATGGAATGGAATGGAATGGAATAGAATAGAATAGAACAGAACAGAACAGAACAGAACAGAACAGAACAGAACAGAACAGAACAGAACAGAATTCTTTATTGGCCAAGTGTGATTGGACACACAAGGAATTTGTCTTGGTGCAAATGCTCTCATATGCTTTATGATTTATATTGGAATCTACTGATTTCTTGCAACCTTTTTCTTTACAATATTAAATCAAATTTCATTGTATTTTTTATTATTTGAATATGAGTATTTGAATAAAAATACTCAAAGTAGTAAAGGATACTCAAAGTATCCTTTACTACTGTGTAGTAAAGGATAGTTCTAATGAATTTGTTGCCTTTGGAGTATATCTTGTCTAAATGTCCTACAATAAGTTTCAAAACTGACGTTACAGATTATCTTTTGATTTGGATAAAACAATATGCACTTATTTTTACACTCTGTGTCAGAAGTTAAAACTTGCTTCTGTTATTTGGTACCAGAATACTTTTGGTTTATCCTATGATTAGCCCCATATAGCAAATCTTGTAACTGCTAACCTTCCAGATCTGTGATCACCATTTCCTGTTTGTTTCTCAGCTTTGCTAAATTTTTAGCTTTTTCTTCTTCTTCAGCCAGCTGTGAAGTACATTCTGCAATTCTGTCCTCCATTAATTTCTTTTCCTAATTGAGTAAAAAAGTAAGAATGAAGTAACATACACCTGAGAGTCAAAGAATCAGATACAAACTGTACAGCTGTCATTCCAACCAACCCAATTATAAAGAATGGTTATAACAAAGTAAGATTCTCCAATGTTTTAAAACATTTTGAACCTCCACACGCTTTTTAGAGCAACTGTTACAGGTTCACAGAAAGTATATTTTACATTTAGTTATTAACAGACATCTAAAAATATGTTTATGTTCTACATTTAGCAGATGCAAATTTCTAGCGTGTGTTTTATCTCAATCCAATTGCTATCACCAACCTGATCCTTTCCAGATGAATTGAGGTTTTGTATCATGCTGGTTAGGAAGCCTAGATTTTTAATCCAATTGTATTTGGAGAGTCTCAAGTTGGAAACTCTCAGATCAGGGAAATAATGTCCTGGGTTTTCATTAAATGAGCTTATTCCATCAGTAAATTGGTATGTTTGAGGCATTCCAAGCTACAGATAGTCATCTTAAAATTATCTGCCATTTGTTTTGAATAATCTAATTTGTTTTGGATAGAATCAGTAATAATATACAAAGCCTCAATTCATCTGGAAAGGATCAGGTTAGTGATAGCAATTGGATTGAGATGGTCATTACCAGAAGAAGTCCTTAATTCCACATGCTGCAGTAATTATAAAACTTGGTCAAAAGCAAATCAGTAAGAATAATTATCTGCATGATCTCAATACCACCGTCTGAAGCATAATAACATTTGATAATTGCAATAGCTTATACTGCTTCACAGTGCTTTACAGCCCTAAAGTGGTTTACAGAGTCACCATATTGCCCCCAACAATCTGGGTCCTCATTTTACCGACCTCAGAAGGATGGAACTGCTGGCAGTCAGAAGTCAGCAGAATTAGCTTGCAATACTGTATTCTAACCATTGCGCCACCACAGGTAATGATATATGATTCTGAACCTCAAATATCAGCAATCAAGTATTCAATTCAGGCTACATGCTCACAGAAAAAAAGGAAGAGAGAGTAGAGTAGAGTAGAGTAGAGTAGAGTAGAGTAGAGTAGAGTAGAGTAGAGTAGAGTAGAATAGAATAGAAT
>JANHZT010006406.1:41574-53890 GCA_032468215.1 Stegonotus admiraltiensis
TCCTCCTCTTCATCCTCTTCACTTAAAGGAGCTTCTGGAGGTTCTGAAGGCCCTGGCTGAATCCCTGCCTCTGGCACTACATCTTCTCCAGCCTCCTCACTGTCCGACTCGAGCGCCAGCTGCACAGGCTGCTGGTGCAGTACCACACCAGACTCCTCATTGTCGGAAACAGCTACAATCTGCACAGGCCGCTGATGGGCCACAACAGTACCCTGTTTCCCCCAAAATAAGACATCCCCTGATAATAAGCCCAATCAGGCATGGCAATAAGGCCAAGTGTTTATTTCAGGGTTCAAAAAAATATGATGGTCTTATTTTTGGGAAAACACAGGTAGATAATATTAAATCTTTCCATCTCTGTGCATACCATAATCTTGCTGCAGTAATCATACACTGAAATAATCTTCATGGATTTTTTTCTAAATGTTTATCCATTAATCTGGCTTTAACTGAATATTGATCTTGAAAATCCTCTGAATCGAAGTATGTATTTGGATCCAATTTTTTAACCTTTTTTATATGTCCACCAAGCATGATAAAAAAATCCTTTCATATGGTTCACATTTCCAACATATATTTGAAATACTTTTATATATTCTAGATTTCTAGAGTATATTAGAATAAATCTAATTTCTCTGGCATCATGTATCAACAATTCGTCATGGTAACATTGTAAATTGCAATCCCTTTAACCACATATTTTCCCACTGATTGATCTATATAATATAACCAAAATTCTTAGCCTACGATAGATTCTTTAACCTGCTCTTCCTGTGTTTTAAATTTTAGCCAAAGTTTGTACATCTTAGTAATTACATGTTCATCAAATTCTGACTTACTTTGCTCCATACTATAAGTATTTTTATCCATTTTAAATGTTTCAGATAACTATTTCAGATAACTTCAGATAATGTTTCAGATAAATATTTTAAATGTTTCAGATATCCCAACTGCAAATGGGATAACCATTGACAACTATATCCTTATGTTATTCATTGTCCTTTTGGTTTAAATTTAAATTCCCCATGATAATTTTTCAATTAGTCCCAGTACAACAACTATTTATCTTTATATACCATTTCACTTCTATAATATGCTTGTTGAGCCAAGATCCATAAGGATGTTTTCAGGCACGACTTGGTTTTATATCAATTCCATATTCTTAATATGACTTGCATGTTGTATCATGATAGTTATGCAGAATTATTATGATATGTGCTAAAGTTGATGACAATGCAGAAAATATGTTACAAATTTGTGATGTATCTACTCTTTTATTTTAAGGATTCCCAGATGAATGTTAGATAAACAGATATTTTGCTTTTGTTTTCCTTCTGTCCACATAAATATGCTTTTATAGATAGTTTTCAACTTATGACCACAATTGAGCCCAAAATTTCTGTTTGCTAAGCAAGACAGTTATTAGGTAAATTTTGCCCCATTTTACAACCTTTCTTGACAAAGTTGTTAAGTGAATTACTGCAGTTGTTAAATTAGTAACATAGTTGTTACGTGAATCTGGCTTTCCCATTGACTTTGCATCTCAGAACATCACAAAAGTTGATCACATGACCTTGGGACACTGTGACTGTCATAAATATGAGATGGTTGCCAAGCTGAATTTTGATCAAGTGACCATGGGGATGCTGCTGTAGGAGATGACCAGGCTGAGCCTGAGGGAGGGGTCAAACACATCATAAGTAACAAGTCCCTGCGTGCTACAAGAGTTCTAAGTTCAGTCCTCCTTGAATGCCTTCTTAATTCTGGCTCATTTCCCTTGATACATATATGTATATATAGTGGCTAAAATATTGAACAAGGAGTCAGGAAACACAAGGTCTAGTTCAGGGGTGTCAAACTCAATTTCACTGAGGGCTGCATCAGGGTTGTGATTGACCCCAGGGTGGGCATGGCCAACGTGGGCGTGGCCAGTTCAACATCATGTCAGGGGCGCCGGTGGCAGCCTGAGTGCTCTGGCAGCAAAAACTGGCTCCTGAGCTCCGTTTTCGGCTGCTGCGGCTTCCTGCAACCCTCTGCCAGCGAAAACAGAGCTCAGGAGGGCTGCAGGCCAGTCCTTTGCTGTTTCCAGGGCAGCCCCATGGACCAGATCTAAGCACCCCATGGGCCGGATCCGGCCCCCAAGCCTTGAGTTTGACACCCCTGGTCTAATTCATTCTCAATCATAGAAGCTCACTAGAGATTTTGTGCCAAACACCCTTTCTCTTAACCCAACCTACTTCATAGGATTGCTCATGTGAGAATAAATGGGGAAGAGAGAGCCCTCTGCGTGCCATCTTGAGCTCCTGTACAAAACATGGAAATACACAAAGACCACCATAATAGTTACTGAAACTCTATTCTGAACAAAGGAGTTTCTTGGCAACAATGGATGACTTTGGCGTAGAATAGCATTGCTACATTTATTCTTTATATAAAATGAGGTGGTCTGTGGCTTTCTAATTTACCCCTCATTAAATTGCTTTAAATACAGGTAGTCCTCAACTTACAACAGTTCACGTAATGATGTTTCAAAGTTACAACGGCACTGAAAAAAAGTGACTTATGACCATTTTTCACACTTATGATCACTGCAGCATCCCAAGGGTCATGTGATTTACTTGACAACTGACTCACATTTATGATGGCTGCAGTGTCCTGGGGGTCATTTTGTAACCTTCTGACAAGCTGAATCAATGGGGAAACCAGATTCATTTAACAACCATGTTACTAATTTAACAACCACAGTGATTCACTTAACAAATGGGGCAAGAAAAGTCCTAAAATGGGGCAAAACTCACTTAACAAATTTCTTGCTTAGCAACATAAATGTTGGGCTCAATTGTGGTTGTGAGTTTAAGACTCCCTGTATCCTTGTAGCTTAATCCAGTGATCACCAGCAATGCATCTTTTAAGCTTCCTAAAAACAGAGTCACAAATCTTCCCAAAAATGGTGCTTTTGTGATGACGTTTCATCTCTTCATGATGCGAGCTGCTTTCATGAGGAAAAAGAAACACAGACCAACTTATGAAAGGCATTAAACCCTACTACTTTCACCACCACCTGATTAAAGGTGTTTAGATGAAAGGTGTCCCTAATCTTTGACTTTTCTGTCACTAATAAATACAATATTCTCATATATTTTTAACAGAGTCACAGATTGCAATGACAATTGTAGCCAGCCAGCTCCAGCCGGCTTATTTTTTATACTCCAGAAAATATAGGAATTTCACATATTATATGTTAACTCATGATGCTCCTAAATAACTGTCTCTCTACCTGTTTCCAAGGAAGATCAGGCTGTAGAATAGTTTAGAGCAGGGATGTCAAACTCAAGGCCCAGGGGCTGGATCCGGCCTGAGGGGTGCTTAGATCTGGCCCATGAGACAGCCCTGGAAACAGCAAAGGACCAGCCTGTGGTGCCTCTGCTAGCAAAAACGGAGCTTGAGAGGACTGCCCGCAGCTCTCCTGAGCTTCGTTTTCACTGGCAGAGGGCTACAGGAGGCTGTCACAGCCGAAAACGGAGCTCAGGAGCCCATTTTCACTGGCAGAGCACTCAGACCACCACAGGTGGCCCCCGAGATGAGTGAACATTGAGCTGGCGACACCCACCCAAGCGACACCCACCCTGATCCCCCCAAGTCAAACACAATCCTGATGTGGCCCTCAATGAAATCAAGTTTGACACCCCTGGTTCAGAGTAATATCTGAATTTCTTTTGTTTGTCCACAACTGAAATGCCATAGCAGAACATCCAATTAAATCGAATTACTGAACATAAACAGAGCAATTTGTATCAATATATATATAATATATTGGGCAAGGTCTAAATATGATTTTGGTTGCAAACTAATGAACCAAATGGATATTCTTAATCATAATCCTTTGTAAAAGACTTGTAATAATATAGAACACATGCTTTTGCATACAAAAGTCCCTATCTCTATCTTTGCTATGTTTAGTATGGTTGTTCAATTAACAACAGTGATGTAGTACTAGAAAATCCAATGATAAGATTTTTTAAATAGAAGGCAGTTCTCTCAGCTCCTACGTTCTATTTCATGTAAAAATGAACACTTCAGTGTAAAGAGTAACATGCAAGAGGGAGAGGGATAATTTTGAGAAATTGCTTTCAAACTAAAAGTAGTCCTCGACTTACGACCACAGACCAAAATTTCTGTGAGTAGGGTGAGTTTGGTTTCTTTCGTTTTGCAATTTTAAGTTCTTTCTTGCCACGGTTGTTAGGTGAATCACTGCGGTTGTTAAATTAGTAACATGCTTGTTAAGTGAATCTGTCCTCCCCATTGACTTTGCTTGTCAGACGGTTACAAGATGTGGTCACATGACTCGGGACACTGCAATACAAGCCAGTTGCCAAGTGGCTGAATTTTGATCACATGACCATGGGGAATGCTTCAATGGTCGCAAGTGTGAAAATGCTCATGTCACTTTTGTTTGGTGCCATTGTAATTTTGAACAGTCACGAAATGACCTGTTGTAAGTCAAGGACTGCCTATATTACAAAACCCTCCAATTTTATTCTGGCGCTAATGTTATTCCAAGCATTTGGACCATCTCCGCTTGAAGAAATGCCTCTCAACACTCCTGAGCAAAATAAGTCTCTGAAAAAGATGGCAATGTCAGTGGGGTTCACGTGTCAATCATAATTATTTTTTCTTTCATAGATGTTGGAAGCTCCGGAAACAAGGAATTTCTTTAAGATGCAATTTGAAAACCTACCTACCATTTCAGGCTGTAAACCCATAGATGGCTACCCAGTATTGTAGACTTAACCAAGCCCAAGAGTTGCTTCTGCTTCATCTCAAAAGTTTGTTTGTGCCCGACTTCAAATATTAAGAGATAATTCTTGATCTGCTTTGGTTTTAGAAAGTTTAGTTCAATTTAGTCTATTTTAAGTGCTCTGGGTATCCATAGCACCTCCTCCCAGCTACACCATACAGATTCCATTTTGCTCATTTCTGTATCAGATTATTTAGTTTCTCAGGACCTCAGGGAAAAAGCAAAAGGCATAGCACAAATTACAGACAACTGAATATCTGCAATAAAAGTAAAATTTTGACTCCCAACTATCTAAAAATAGTAACAACTAAACTGGTACATCGCTTTTTCGCAGCACGGTAAGTTCTTTGTAGACCCTGTGTATTTTCTATAGTCATAAACCCCCAGATTAGAGCTATAACTATTTGTATTGTGTAGAATATATAATTTGCATCACAGATTTTATATTATAGAGTGGGAGGCATCTAAAACTTCTCGGTAGACAATTTGAAGCTTCATAGGCATGGAACATTGTGTCCATTGTGCATTTATAAATATGCAACCCTGCCTCCAATATTTAATTATGCTGCTAAAAAATTAACCCACTGTATTTCCTATGAAAAGCAAGGAATGAGTTATTGTGCTTTAGTCAAGCATGTGTGCAGAGGAATCCTTAATCCTTAACATCATTCTAAACAACTAAACTGGTTGTTAGACTCAGTGTTCTGGTTTTTAAAATATAAATAAATAGTTAGATCCTGCTAACAACTAAATTTTCCCCACCCTTCTCTGCATAATTATCAACCAACTTTGCTATTTCTCATTAAAATAACCAGATAACCAGAGGTGCTTCTTCCGTTGCAGCATTAAATCCGTAGCCTTCTCAAATGGTGTTTTATTTTGTTTCGGTGCAAGAGGGATTGCCAATTTGACCTGAAGTGGCAATTACTTTTGTAACTTGTATATTGGATATTACTTCAGACAGCAGGAAAGAGAAAGAGTAATACAGGGGGAAAGGAAAACAATTTAAGGGAGCTGCTGGACTACAGTATAGAAAGTGTAAGTTGTCAGTTCAAGACATCAGGTTCCTATACATATTAGGAACCTTTCTGTCAAAACTGAGAGTCCTGGGTATCTGTCGTAGACCTAACTCCAAATGAAACTTTGCATGAGCCCATCAAGGTATGTCATAAACCTATTGTGGGAAGCCACCCCTCTCCTAGAAGAATGAATTGTTTTGAGGAATATTTTTTTAAAGGCAGATTATTATATTTCCCAAAGGGAGAAATTGAGAAACACTTTTTATAGAGGCAGAAAGCAACCCCCACTTTCCTTAATAGCCCCCTCACCCCCAGCAGATATTTTGTGCCCATTAAGAAAGACTGGGCCACCCTATTTACAAAACAAAAGACCTTCAGCTCCAGGATGATGGGATTATCCTTCAGGACATAATAGGATTAACCCACTACCATTTAGCAGAAGACATAGAGCTCACTACATTGCACAATCTCCTAAGGGTATTTCAGACATTGCATCACCCTCAGAGCAGTCCAAACTTCAACCAAACTTAGCTCAGACAAACTCCTAGGATTTGTATTTTGCCTATAGACATCTATGATCCCTACATGGCCCCATGGAAACCTGACAACAGCCAATAGAATACATGTTCTTGCACAGGAACAGGAAACTCAAGTGCAAAGCCAAGAGAAGGTATGAAACCCCCCCACTCTCAATTTCATGTGGGCAGCTGCATCAAAACCACAAATCCTGGTGGTTCTGTTCATCAATAAATGGACCTTCTTTCCGTCTCCAGCCTCCATTTTGTCTCCAGTGCCTTTTTCCCGCTTGGAACTGAACCAGATGGATATTTCTTCCCACACTATGTTCTAAGCTTGATGTGATATGGAAAACTGTTCAGAATTCTACATTGCAAACACATGAATTGGTCAATAGTTTTGTAGCAATATGTGATTATTTAGATTTAGATATGCTGTTGCAGGATTTTATTTTGGAAATAGTGGCTTGGTTGTAGTAGGTGAAAACGGGGTTGGGGGTATTAGAGAGAGTGGGAAGTTTGGTAGGTATGAAAATGATTCAGGAAAGGCCACACTGAGTTGTGTCTGCCTCAAGTCACCACTCACAAACACATAGAGAAGTTTCCAAACTTTATTGAGAAGTCTTCCTAATAACAGATGGCAAAGGAAAAGTGGAAACATACAGAGACACACACAAGGAAAACCAAGTCTCCACAAAGCCAGCAAGCTTGCATTGAGAGAGTGTCCAAATTCAAAATAGTGGTCTGGCAAAGTCTAAGGGTCCAAATCAGGGGTGGGCTGCTGGGGGTTGCAGGGATTTGGGAGAACCTCTAGCTAAGATTCTGTGCAGTTCAGAGAACCCCCAAATCCCACTCCTGGCTGGCCCTGTCCACCCTGCCCTGCACATCCCAGGAGTCGCCACATGGCCTGTTTTGGATGCAGGTAAGTGCAGGGTGTGCACAGAGGCTTGGGGAGGCCAAAAAATGGGCCTACTGGCACCGTAGTGCAGGAGGCCGACTAGGTCATACCCACTATGGCCACGCCCACCCAGCAAACAGGCAGAGAACCCCTTGCTAAAATTTTTGAAGCCCACCCCTGGTCCAAATGTCATAGAAGACTTCAAATCAAAAGGCAAGGCAGATGTTAACGAATGGTTGTTGCCAGGGAGGTTGGGGTTGAGTTTATTGCTCTTCTTAAATAGAAGTAGCCCAGGTATTGCTCATTTGGGAGGCTGAAATCCCTTCCTTGCAAGAAGACTTGCAGAGTGTCTTTGGTCTCCTCTCCTCCCCAGATAGTGAACCCTTGTACTAGGAGAGGCTTGAGAGCTCAGATTCCTCATCTTTTGAGACTAGGACAGCCCCCTCTGCCTGCAGTTCTGGGACTGGCTGCTTGCTGTCAGTTTCATCATGAGTCTGAGCTGGCATGACAAGTCGGAGAGGAATGGAAACAGCCAAGGAACAAGAGTTTGGTTGGATGGAAGAAAGAAAATCCAAGCCAACATTAGCAAACTTACTCTTAGGAAAAATTACACATGGGAAGTCAGTGTCAGGCAGCGACCGAGACATCAGCAATGTGTAATCTATTTGTTTGGCATCCTCTGTTTGAGCAGTCACAGGAGAAACATGGTGGTTGCCATTTAATTGTGAGAGGCTAAATTAGAGGCCTGGAGACTAGCTTCAAGTCCTGAATCTGCAAGCTCTACTAGTCTAGGCCATTAACAAAAACAACAATAAAGATTTTAAACTCACTCCAGCAATGAGAGAGGTGGAGAAGCAGCAAGAACATTGTGGCAATAAGCAGCAACCTTTGGAGCAGGGGTGAAATCCAGCAGGTTCTGACAGTTCTGGAGAACTGGTAGCGGAAATTTTGAGTAGTTCAGAGAACCGGCAAATACCACCTCTGGCTGGCCCCAGAGTGGGGTGGGAATGGTGATTTTACAATATCCTTCACCTAGGAGTGGGGAGGGAATGGGGATTTTGTAGTATCCTTGCCCTGGAGTGGGGTGGGAATGGTGTTTTTGCAGTATCCTTCCCCTGGAGTGGGGAGGGAATGGAGATTTTATCCTTTCCCCTGCCACACCCACCAAGCCACGCCCACAGAACCAGTAGTATAAAAAATTTGGATTTCACCACTGCTTTGGAGCCTGAAACAGACTTCAGCCACTTTGAATGATCAACCAGACTGGAGAAACCGAGTCTGGACTTCTAAGAATTGATTTGGGTATATTCCCCAGGTGAGATCTGGAGAATGCTGAAGAAGGTCCGCCCAGAGCAAAAAGAATGGAGGATGTGACAACTGTTCCTTCTGATGCATTGTAGGCCTAGAGAGTAGGGAGTAAGTTTATATACATATCTGACTGATGGAAGAGAAACACGGGGCAGTTTTAAGTTTGATGGTAACTAAGTTGAGATAAAGAATACACAAGTGATCATTAAGAGTGTACTGTTATTATGGTAAGTAATGCCAGGCCAAACCTGAAGAAGTTCCCTGGAGGTGGGAGATGATGTTGGTGATATGGATAATGCATAAATTTGGAAAGGGACTATTTCTGTTATCTACAGTAATGTAAAGGACAGGAAGGCCTGGAGGAACGTTGTCCATGGGATCGCGATGGGTCGGACATGACTTTGCAACTAACAACAACAACAGTGTTGTGAGGATCCTATGGGCAGAAGCAGGTATTTTGGAGGCAGGAGAAGGGGAACTTATATTTGATAGACCTCTTTCTAAGCCGGTTATCCTGGCCCTGAGCATCAGCATCAGTGATCAAATTAATGTATGCCTTAGACTCAGGCTGCTACTAATAAATACCCGCTTTGTGCAAAGTAACCCAATGTCCATCTACAGCAGAGGTGAGTTTCAGCAGGTTCTGACCAGTTCTGGAGAACCGGTAGCGGAAACTTTGAGTAGTTCGGAGAACCGGTAGTAAAAATTCTGACTGGCCCCATCCCCATCTATTCTCTGCCTCCCAAGTCCTAGCTGATAAGGGAGGAAATGGGGATTTTGCAGTATCCTTCCCCTGGAGTGGGGTGGGAATGAAGGTTTTACAGTATCCTTCCCCTGCCACGCCTACCAAGCCACGCCCACCAAGCCATGCCACACCCACCAAGCCACACCCACAGAACCAGTAGTAAAAAAATTTGAAACCCGCCACTGATCTACAGTATAACAGATGAATATACAGATTTGGCAGGTATTATTGAAACCTACATGAGCAATGATGGGGAAAATCAGTAAACTTGCCTTCCAGGTTTCAAATCCTCCAGAAGTTATAACACCAAGGCTACAAATTAAGGGTAGTAGTAATCATATATTAACTTTTCACATCGAGCAGAAGCACCGTCTCAAAATATCTGCTTGTGGGTACCTATGTCTGGAAATGTAAAGACATAACTATCAGGTCAGATTGTGGATCAGAGTAGTTGTGAGCTTCTGGAAGAACAAAGGACCCATTACATTGATCTGGTCCAGATGCCAGAAGATTTTCAGAAGCACCTTTGGGATTTCCCCAACAATTTGCAGGCATGATTGTCTCATGTCTGGTTGATTTCGGGACTCAGAGATGACCAGAGTACTGATGAGATTCTTTTTGTTCATCTGCCCATTTTTTTATTATTATTTCTAGACAAAGAATGAGTCTACATCACAACATCCCAATGCATGCTTTGACACTATTTTTTTCTTGTCCTCTCTATGGACATCTGTGACACCATTTATGAACTTTCTGCTGCCTCCATTTCTTCATCTGTTTACTTGCTATCTGACTTCTGACACCCTCATGTTTCAAAGCACTTACCCAAGATATATATTGCTGTCTGATAAAGGACAGCATTATATTCCTCCAGTTTCGGTTCGACTGAATCTTCTTACCTAAGGTCAGCAAGTTTCTTTAAATAGAGCAATCAAATGAGTGACAATTTTAGAAGTGTGACTTCAGTTGCACTGATTCACTCCATAAGCTTCCTGAGACCTAGCCTTTATCTCTTCCCCCTCCCCTCCATTTCCTATAACAACCTTCTGTTGAAAGTACAAATAGCTGCTTCACTAGACTCAAGCTTGCTCAAGTTAACATCCTGGTCTCCAGGAACATAATCAACTATTGTGTGAATCTCAAATGATGACATAGTTAGTCAGTGAATATTTTGCAGACCAGCCAGAAGAATCTTCTGTCCTTCAAGCTCTATTGCTCGAGGTCATTCTTATGGCAAATAAGTTAGCTCTGGATTTATAGACGGTCTGGGAATGAGGGTGGAACATGTGACTTACAAACTGTTTTCCCTTGTCTGAAAATAAATAATTAGGTGATTACTTTTTAAAAGAAAAAGAAAACAGATTCCTCCTTTTCCAGGCAGCTTGTTAAAAGAGATCAGAATGAGTGTTTCATTTTTAAACTCTCAGGACTCAGGGACTCTGAGTTATCAGGCACATCACCTCATCACTCAAAGTGAGTTTGTTTGGGGATGGCTTGTTTTTTGGTTGATGTTTATGTACCATATGTAGCTGGGTTTGTGTAGCAATATCACAAAACTTCCAAAATTCTCTGTCAGCCAGAAAACATTATTTCAGCCATGTCCTGCCAGTTTAGAAAGAAGATGCAAGAAAATGGTAAGGATGTCTCACAGAGCTGCCTTCAAAATAATATTCTTCAGAAGAAAATAATAATCTTCTTCTGTATTTGCCTTTTGCCTCAGAAGGCAAACACACACACACACACACTAAATTTATAAAGAAGGGTTTTAGTGATGTCAGAATCAAATCTGCAAAATAAGGCTGAGAAAAAATATGAAGAAGAAAATGCAAAACCACGCGCAAGATAAACCTTAAACTGTCTAAAGCTCACTTAATTATATAAAAAAGGCTGGTATTGTTTGTTGGACTGTGCTTCCTGCAAAACTAGAAAAAGAGCTGCCCCTTTATTAGCAGTACTTCTCTCTGAAAATCAACAATCTGAAAGTCATTAGAATGAAATTAATGGATGAAAGCATCTAGTGTAGACCTCAGTGATGATGGGCTCAAATACCAGTTCCTTGTGGACTGGCTGGGTGGCCTTCTTTAAATCACTGCCTTAGCTTAAATTCCTACGTCTGTATGACAGGAATACTAATAACTTGGTTCACAGACTGGCTTGGGAGGATGAGTAAAATAAAAATAGGAAAGCATGTCGATACAAAATAGCTAAGCCCCATTGCAGCCAGAGGTACTTCAGATCCGGTTTATTCATCTCGTGCTGAAGTGACATTCATTCATTCATATTGATTTCAGTAAAATCTTAAACTCCCTTTCTTTCTTTCTTTCTTTCTTTCTTTCTTTCTTTCTTTCTTTCTTTCTTTCTTTCTTTTCTTGCATTCTGATTATAAGAAATTGCAAACAATAACTACACCAAAAATATAATCAATGTCTAAAGGGACGTAACCATAGTTATATTTCTCTCCTCATTCTATGAATATATGAATTAATAGTGGGTAAGCACCAACAAGCAAAGCAGAGTTTTAAAGAAAATCATGCAGAAGAAAATAGGGCACCGCAATGTTCATTAGTAAGTTACAATTAGGATCAAGATTGGATCAGCAAAGGAAAGAGACAGAGGTCGACATGTGAATATAGGGTGCCCCTTTGACACTTTTTCCTCTTATTCTATCTCCAGTTGACCACTAAATCATTGGCAACATTCATATGGGACATTTGACCCACAAAAGATTGTGTGCCTGTAACATGTATGGTTTTCATATAATTGAGAATCCCAGTTTCACAGGATTAAAAATGCAATACCTATATCAGTGATTGCTAACCTTTTTGACATTGTGTGCCAAAAGCGGGGGGAGCGCAGTGGGGTCACACACACACATGTGCCCACATCCATAATTCTATGCGCCCCGCCCCCCTGTGCTCCCCCAGCTTTTGGCATGCAATGGCACGGTGGGCCCAGGAGGCCTGTTTTTCGCTCTCCCCAGGCTCCAGAGCCTTTCTAGGAGCCTGGGGAGGGTGAAAACAGCCTTCCCCACCC
>JANHZT010006407.1:0-10638 GCA_032468215.1 Stegonotus admiraltiensis
AGGGCAGAGAACCGGTTGTTAAATTATTTGAACCCCACCACTGCATACAGGTGGTCCTTGACTTATGACCACAGCTGAGCTGAAAATCTCTGTGGCTAAGCGAGACAGTTGCAAAGTCAGCTTCGCCCTAATTTACAACCTTTCTTCCCACAATTGTTAAGTGAACCACTGTGGTTGTTAAGTTAATAAGACGGTTGTTCAGTGAATCTGGCTTCCCTGTCGACTTTGCTTGTCAGAAGGTCGCAAAAGGGATCACATGACCCCGGAATACTGCACCCGTCATAAATATGAGCCAGTGGCCAAACATCCGGATTCTGATCACATGATCGTGAGGATGCTGCAATGGTTGTAAGTGTGAAAAACAGTCATAAGTCACTTTTTTTAGTGCTGTTGTAACTTCTAACGGTCGCTAAACGAGTGGTTGTAACTCGAGAACTTCCCGTATAATGTAATAAAGGCAGGATAAAAATCTAATGAATTAATGAATAAACTGGGATCTTTGTCCAGGCTGTATTGTGTTTCCATTTTGTTCTGCCTCCATTTGTCTTGCGTTGTTGTCCAGATTTCTGGTTTTTTCGCCTTCTGAAAAAGCGAGTCGTGTTATCTTATCAGCAACATAGATGTAATTCAATGTAATCCTAGCTTCCCCATATAAAAACCATTGGCTTATCTTGGGATCACAAGTCCCATGCTTCCCAACAGCCAGGCTAGCTGAGAATTCTTGGAGTTGCATCCCCCATAACTTGGGGAATATTAAGATTGGTGGAATCTAATGTGAAGTTTTATGGTGTACAGCAGGGGCAGGAGTGGGATTCAGCCGGTTTGGGCAAACCGGATGCTAATTTTACATCTGGCTCGCCGAACCGGTAGTTGCAAGGACTGGCTGGTCCCGCCCACCCTGTCCCTCCCAGGAGTCTCCACGCAGCCTGTTTTGGATGCCAGGTAAGTGCAGCAAGCGCGCAGAGGCTCTGGGAGGGTAAAAAACGGGCCTCCTGGAAGTTCCAGAAGTCAGGAAACGGGACCGTTTCTGGCCTCCAAAGTCCGGGGAGGCAGTTTTTGCTCTCCCGGAGACTCACGGAAAGCCTCCAGAGCCTGGGGAGGGAGAAAAACGGGCCTCCTGGAAATTCCGGAAGTCCGGAAACAAGCCTGTTTCTGACCTCTGGAGCCCGGGTGAGGCCGTTTTTGCCCTCCCGGAGGCTCAAAAAAAGCCTCCGGAGCTTGGGGAAGGGCGAAAATGCCCTCCCCCCACAGTGGTGCAGGAGGCCGAGTAGCCCACTATGGCCACAGCCACCCAGCAACCAGGCAGAGAACCAGTTGCTAAAATTTTTGAATCCCACCCCTGAGGAAGGGGTGTCCAACCTTGGCAAATTTAAGACCTGGGGACAGCCTATTATATCAGTCACCGAAGTGTTCTCCGGAACTGGGAGATATATCTAGGTGTTTGTATTATTATATGTAGTGGTACAAATGGACAAAAGGCTCTTCCTTTCCTGCAAATAGATTCTCCTATCCGAAATAAGAATCACAAAATTTATTTGCAAATAATAATAATAATAATAATAATAATAATAAAAAAAAAACCACAAACAGTTCCTCTCCTCTGATTTTAAAGTAACTTCTAACCACAGAGACCCCCGCACAGTCTATACGTAATGGGAATATCATTATCCTGCTAGACATTTCTGTGACTGGTGATCAGACTTTTGAGTAGCTGGAGTCACCAGAAAGCAAAGCTGGTTAGAAGGAAAAAAAAAAAAGCAGGCAGAGACAGAACAAAAACCGAATTTAATTTAAATTTAAATCTAACCAATTAAAGGCAAGCCGTTTTATTCTACAATATATTTATTTCATCACGTTCTGCTTTCTGACACATTACAAATTGCAGCAAAGTCGCCTTAAAGGCTAACATTTATTTTTGCATACAGATAGTCCTCGGCTGATGACCGTAATTGAGTCCGACAATGACGATCATAAGTCATAACGGTCATAAAGTGAGTCATCAAAACACTGGTTTCTGTTTTTAAAAAAATTGTTAAGTTGTGGTCGCATAACTGGAAGATGCTACAAACAACCGTAAATGCCAGCCAGTTGCCAAGCACCCAAAATGCACTCATGGATTGCGGTGGGGGATGATGTCAAAACTTCAGAACAAACGTCATATACGTGTCTTTTGGCGGGGGATGGGGTGTCCATTGTAACTTTGAATGGTTGCTAAGCAACCTGGTTGTAAGTCAAGGACTACCTGTATTACAATTGGATGACAGCTTTAGGAACTATGTGGAGCTGCTCCATTTTTCACCATATGATCAGGCATTATAACAGGTTAATAACAAGGACCACACTGTCCAGTGAATCTAAAGAGACTTATTGTGCCTAAACTTAAACGAATTTTGATTACATTGAGTAGTTATTTTGGATGTTTTCCATATGTTCATAAAGAAAATGTTATTCTAGAGCCGTGATGGCGAACCTATGGCACGGGTGCCACAGGTGGCACGTGGAGCCATATCGGTGGGCACGCAAGCTCAGCTCCGGCACGCATGTGTGCGCCGGCCAACTGATTTTTGGGCCTTCTGGGCCCACCAGAAGTCAGGAAACACACTGTTTTTGGCCTCCGGAGGGCCTCTGGTAGGGTGGGGAAGGCCATTTTCGCCCTCCCCAGGCTCCTAGAAAGGCTCCGGAGCCTGGCGAGAGTGAAAAACAAGCCTACCGGGCCCACCGTGCCATCACGTGCCAAAAGTGGGGGGAGCACGGGTGGGCGGGGGCGCATAGAATTATGGATGTGGGCATACGTGCGTGTGACCCCACCGTGCTCCCCCTGCTTTTGGCACGCGATGGCAAAAAGGTTAGCCATCACTGTTCTAGAGGAAGAACGATCGTGAATAGTTCCCTCATTCCCAGAATTAAAAAGCGATATTATGATACAACCTTTGGAGCCGTTCTCTGTGCGATACCCCTACTTGAACAGTGGGTTGGACTAGAATACCTGCAAGGTCCCTTCCAACTCCGTTCTTCTGTTATTCTTATGGCCACCTATTACAGGCAAATGTAAAAGAGATGTAAAACTAGGGACAATTTTATTTTATGTTATTTATTAGATTTTATTTTGAGTGTGCTCCCATTAAATTTTGAGCAATGCTCCCTTGAAAATACGGTTCAGTATTTTATATGACAGTCCATATAATCAGATGATGGACCTGTCCTTTTCATTCAAGTCCATAAAAATGAATCGGCTGAAATATCATCTCAGAAGTTCCTTCAGGCTTCCCCACACGCTCCTGTTGAATAGTCATTGACTTCACTGGATGGATAAAAACCATGGCTGGTATCGAATACCACGAGAGAGATACACGTAGACCTTGACTTAACGACCACAAAGGAGACCCAAATTTCTGTTGCTAAGCAAGACAGCTGTTAAGTGAGTTTCTCCCCATTTTACGACCTTTCTTACCACAATAATTAAGTCAGTCACTGCAGGTGGCAAGCTAGTAACATGGTCGTTAGGTGAATCTGGCTTCCCCGTTGACTTTGGTCGTGGGAAGGTCGCAAAAGGCGGATCACGTGACCCCCGGGATGCTGCAACCGTCATGAATACGAGACTGTTGACAAGCGTCTGAATTTGGTCATGTGACCCTGGGGATGCTGCAGTGTTTGTGAGTGTGAAAAACCGTCATAAGCAGTGGTGAGATTCAGCCGGTTCGGGCTGATTCAGACGAACCGGTAGTTAAATTGCTGGCTGGCCCCGCCTCGCCCCTTCCAGGAGTCCCCATGAGCCCCATTTTGGCTCCCAGGAGGCTTCAGAGAGGCCTACTAGGCCCAAAAACAGGGCGTGGGGGGGTGCAGCACCCCCACCCAGCGGCCCGTTTTTGCTCCCAGGAGGCTGCATGGAGACCTACTAGGCCCAAAACGGGGCGCAAGGGGCATCACATCCTCCCTGCGGCCCGTTTTTGCTCCCAGGGGGGTGCAGGAGGCCGAGTGCTGCCTGTCACACCCCCTGGCCACATCCACCATGGCCACACCAACCCAGCTGGTCATTACGGCAGAGAACCGATTGTTAAATTATTTGAATCCCACCACTGGTAATAAGTCACTTTTTTCTGTGCTGTAGTGACTTCAAACTGTCACTAAATGAACTGTTGGAAGTCGAGGACTACCTGTATACAGTATGTGTGTAAGAGCACTTCAAGAATGTTTCAGGAATATTCTGCCTTGTGGAATCTTAAAAAAGAAAGAAAAAATGTTTTTTTTTTCACTGTCCCTGCTCACAATCCAAATCTAAACAAATAAATCAATGCACACAGATGTTCATTGAGATGTAAGGGCAGTTGAATTTAATTCCAGGTAAAATGTTATATAAATGTGCAACCTGGGAATCCTATTTTACACACATACACACAGGCACAGGCACAGGCACAGGCACACACACACACAAATACACAGACAGAGAAACAGAGAAAGAGAGGCAGGAAGAGAAGTTTAGAAAGGAAAAGAGAGAGAGAGGAAGAAAGAGGGGAAGAGAGGAAGAGAAAGGAGAAGAGAGACAGAGAGGGGAGAGAGAGAGAGGAAGAGAGGGGAAGGAAGGAAAAGAAAGAGTGGGGAGAGAGAGAAGAGAGGTAAAGGAAGAAAGAGAGAGAGGAACAGAGATAAAGAAGAGGAAGAGAAAGGGGAAGAGAGAGAAAGAGAGACAGAGAGAGAGGAAGAGGAAGAGGAAGAAAGGGGAAGAGAAAAAGAAAGGGGGAGAGAAAAGGAGGAAGAGAAAGGAAGAAATAGAGAGGGAGATGAAAAAGAGGAAGGGGAAGAGAGAAAGAAAGAGAGGGAGAGAGAGAGGAAGAAAGGGGAAGAGAGGAAAAGAAAGGGAGAGGAAGAGGAAGAGAAAGAGGAAGGAAGAGAGGAAGAAAGTGAGAGTACGTATTTTAATAATGCAGCTTCTACCCTTCCTAATCACAAACTGCAGCTGAAAAATACAATGTCGGTCCGTGTGCTCAGTGAATTATTTATTTCTCCTGAAAGAACCTGTGAAATAACCAGTTAAATTTAGAAGAATTTAAGCTGAGCTCTGGTTGAGCTTTCACCATCTTCCATTTTATTCTTGTTTGTGTATAGTGCCGATTGATAATACAATATATGCAATCATAGTTCAGCCAAACCTAAGCCCATTTTTTAGACCTGTAAATTACAGCAATGGAGAAATATTTTCACTATTTAATATAAACATGCATCAAACTAAGGACAACATCTGTCTGATATGTCTAGGACTGCATTGATAATCTGAAGTACAGCTTTTTTTAAAAAAAATTAGGGATGAAGATGTTCAACTTTGGATCAACCAGTTCACTTCAGTTTATCTATCTATTTATATCTTACATTAAGCTTTGCTTAATGCTATTAGCCAGCCACCATTTGCTGATTCCTATCTACTGACAGTTTTATCAGTATAACACATTTTAAGATGGGGGCCAAATTCCAGAATTGTACCCAGGCTTAAATTTGCTGAGTTATCAATTCCCTTCAGCGAATGTCTATGGAGATTCTCAGTCATCCAGGTCATGATTATCCCAAAAGTGCTTTTCAAAAGGAAACTGGATTTTTTAAAAAAAAATTCCTTGAAAACATTTTGCTTCTCATCCAAAAGCTTCTCATCCAGAACTGAAGAAGTTTCTTGGACAAGAAGTGAAACAAAGAATAGAATAGGAGTAGGAGTAAGAGTAGGAGTAGGAGTAGAAATAGAACTCAATTCTTTATTGGCCAAGTGTGATCAGACACACAAGGAATTTGTCTTCAGTGCATAACCTCTCAGTGTACTGTGTTTCCTCGAAAATAAGACCCTGTCTTATATTTTTTTGAACTCCGAAATTAGTGCTTGGCTTTATTTTCAGGGAGGTCTTATTATTTTGGGGTGTGTGGAGCAAGATGAGGCTCCTCTTGCCATCTTACCTGATTTCCAGCTCTGCGTTTAAATATTTTTGGGGAGGGCTTATTTTCAGGGAGAGGCTTATTTTAGCACATGCGCTCAAAAGCCCGATTGGGCTTATTATCAGGGGATGTCTTGTTTTTGGGGAAACAGGGTACTTCAAATTTAAATAAAGAACTAGTGGCAGTCAATGCAACTGATAAAATATTATCACGCCCTCTTACAAATCTACAGGAAAAAGAATTGGAAGATAAATTAGGGATACAAATAGTTAAAAAAGTAAAATACTTAGGAATTTGGCTTTCCAACGAAGGGTCAACACTTAGGGAGGACAATTACAATAAATTGGCAAAACAGATTAAAAAAGACCTAGAAATATGGAGTAAGTTACAGCTATCATTTCTAGGAAGGATTGCATCCATTAAAATGAATGTATTACCTAGAATATTATATTTATTCCAAGTAATTCCGATAAGCCCAGGAAAAGATTTTTTCAAAGCCCTCAAGAAGACGATTGCAGACTATATTTGGCAAGGGAAGAAGGCAAGAATCAAACTAAAACATCTTCAGGACACATGAGAGAGAAGCAGATTAGGACTACCAGATTGGCAAACATACTATAAAGCGACATCACTAATTTGGATAAGAGATTGGATAGAACTTAAAAACAAAAGGATATTAACATTAGAGGGTTTTGACCTACAAAGAGGCTGGCACATATTCTTATGGGAGGGAAGAGATAAATATCATAGATATTTTCAAAGCCACGTTATTAGAGGACCCTTGCTTAAAACATGGTAAGAGATCAAAAAAATGCATTATGACAAAATCCCAGAATGGCTATCGACCATGGAGGCGCAAATATATCCCAATACCATGGATATGAATAAAATGAGAACCTATAAAGACTTATTGAACAGCAAAGGAGAACTAAGACCACGACAAGAATTGGAAGAACAGGGTACAGGCATTGATTGGTGGCCATATTTACAAATAGAATCTAGATATAGGATGGATTTGGCACAGTTTGGATTCCAAAAAGAGCCAAATGAACTAGATAAAATTTTATTGGGAACGGATGATAAATTGATATCCAAAATCTATAATTACCTATTACAATATAAATTAGAAGAGGAAGTGGTTAAGGAAAATATGATTACATGGGCAAAAAATTTCAGTTATAGCATTGGATAAATGGGAAAAATTATGGAACGTAAATTACAAACTAACAATGTCTGTACCCTATAAAGAAAACATGTATAAAATGTTTTATAGGTGGCACCTCCCTCCTGCGTGCCTAGCAAAAATGTTTCCAAACACTTCCCCAGATTGTTGGAAGTTTAAATCACAAAAAGGAACGTATTACCATATGTGGTGGTCATGCCAAAAAGCGAAACAGTTCTGGCAGATGATCAAGAAGCAAATAGAAGAAATTACAAATCAGAAAATAGAAATGAAACCAGAAACCTATCTATTAGGAATATTCACAACACACTATGAAAAAGAAATAAAATACCTAATCACTCACATATTAATGGCTGCACAGATAGTTTTCGCTCAGAGTTGGAAACATGGAGACACACCAACAGAAGATAAAATAATTCCTAAAATTATGGAATGCGCAGAAGTGGACAGACTCACGAAAGAATTACAAGAAAAGGAAGAAACAGACTACTACTTAGTATGGCAAAAATGGTATGACTGGTTGGAGAAAAGGAAAGGAAAACAAAAATAGGGACACAAAAAAGAAGATGAAACATATAGATAAAAATTGAGTACCAATTTAGAAAAAGAGTAAATTAAAGAGGGAATTTAGGATACTATTATGTATGTAAATGTGTAGAAATATATATAAATGAATATAGTTTACCGATGTGACTAGTTAAAATAGAAGTCATGAGACTTGATTTATGTTTATTTGTTATGTATGTTGTACTGTCGTATTCATGTGTTTTGTATCTTTTTTTTCTTTTTAATTATTTTTTTTAAAAAATATTATCACGACCTGCCAGTACTTAAGCACTTAACATTTTTTAAGGAATTTCCAAACCATTCCATTACTATTCTCATTACAAAACCACAACTTTTTTGCACCGCTAGTATCAGTAGTATACCTAATGAGCACTGAATGCAGCACCCTGCCCATATTTATCAATGTAGATGCCTGCATGTCTAATATTCACAAAAAAGATACTTTTCCCGATGTACAATCCATACAGCCCTCAGGACAAGCTTGTCTTGGTTCAGCAGCTAAACAGGGTTAAGTTCAGGTTTGTACAAGTAGTCCTCGGCTTACAAGAATGTATTTAGTGACTGTTTAAAGTTACAGTGGCACTGAAAAAAAGACTTACAATTTTGTATGTAAGTGTCCTTGCACTTAACAATCATGACAGCAACCCCCAGTCATGTGACCAAAATTCAGGAGCTTGGTAACCAGCATGTATTTATGATGATTTCAGCATTCTGGAGTCATGACATTCAGTAAGGAAAGCTAGATTTGCTAAACAAGCACCTGATTCACTTAATTGCAGTGATCTGATTAACAGCCCTAACAAGAAAAATCATACAATTGGGTGCAACTCACTTAACAAACACCTTGTTTAGCAACAAAAATTCTGGTTTCAATTGTGGTTTCCGCCGCGACTTGAAGACATGCTTGTTCAGCCTGGACTCAGGGGGTTAATATTTTTATCATGTTTTTATTTGGACTGTTGTGAGCCGCCCTGAGTCCTGTGGAGATAGGGCGGCATACAAATCAAATCAAATCAAATCAATAAAATAAATTGTGGTCGTAAGGGCTACCAGCATTTGGATGAAAGACAGCTATGGGAATACCAAGGCAACAGCCTTTTTTGGGACAAAGAAAAGCATCCTGAAGAACAGTAGTGGTGAGCCAATTACAAACTCTATAGATTATGTTCCTGAAATGCCGGAGAGACAAGGACATCTTTAGGGCATTTTAATATTATACAAAACTCTTAGGCAGCATTTTAGGAACAGGAAGGAAAGGTTTAGAAAAAAAAGGTTAAAAGAGCAGAAGCTGAATTCAACAATTGAGTCTAGAAGCAACTCCAGAATCTGTTTCGATTAAATCTTTTATCCAAAATAAAAACAATTGCTATAGCTTCTGTATTGAGTATGAGGGCTATGTTTCTAGTCCTCTCTAAGAATGTCATGAAGGAAACCCAAGTTATAATGTTCAGCTGCTGTTCTTAGCCATTCCCCAAAAAGAAAGTGCACCCTTCAATTTCCTGTCAACAGCTAAAATACAATTTCCTGTTGTTCCAGTTATATCTAGGTATACCTCCCTTAACAATAAAGTTCAACTGAACTTGTAACAAAGATTTCTTTTAAAAACTATGAAAAGAGATGGATTTTCTGAAAACGTAACAATAATGCGGTATAACTAACTCTAGTACTTGGAGGATATATCTTGAACAATCTTATTATCTCACAAAGAGAATGCACTACGAGTACATTAATTTTTTTTAATGATTTTCCTAATTTTGGGAGTGAGAAGCTTTCTACCACGTTGGACCAATATCCATTTTAATGAGGTATGGGGGAATCAAAGCCCTGTTTTGTGGTGATAAGGCTGACCCTCTGACCTTCTGTTGAAGATTCATGTGTCTCCAAGATTGCCTTTCATCCAGAAAAGGGCTGAAAATGGAGCTTCTCCAGAGAGCTTTGGCAAGAACTGATGCTGTACATTATGTTTGAGCTTTTAGGATTTTTGCATTTATTGTGTTTTTGTACCTTGATTTATTTATTTATTTATTTTATTTATTTAGTTTTTTATACCGTCCTTCTCCCGAAGGACTCAGGGCGGTGAACAGTCAAAATAACCATCAAAGCATGTTGTGACGTACAAATTTGATTAAAAAAATAAAGAGCATTTAATCAGGCAGCAGCAAACTCATGAAATACTTAAGCCTGCAAATACCTTGAGGCTGTTCACACATTTAAATGAATATTTGCATTTCTTTGACTTCCATTTTCCTTTCCCCCAACTTTTCCGTCCTGGAGCATTCGGAGTGTTCGTAGGGGTGTCAGGGCGTTCAGTGTTAGTACCACTCTCTATACTAACAGCATCATCCTGGAAACAAAAAACGAGATGGATTTAATAACAAACCAAAACCAGCAACAGCAATTTCTGAAATGCAGAAATTTTCCAGAATGATTGGAAAAACACAAGTTTCTGAATAGATTAGCTAAGAATATTCTACAAACACTAGATACTCGGCCTTTTATAATCCTGCTTCATAATACTGGCACTTAGGGAGCCTTGGTGGTGCAGCGGACTAAGTGCTGTTAAGTAGTACTTAGCTGCCTGCAATTACTGCGAGTTCAAATCTCACCAGGCTCAAGGTTGACTCCATCCTTCCGAGGTAGGTAAAATGAGGACCCGGATTGTGGGGGACTATGCATAAAAAAGAACACCACTTGGGGGGACCGAAAGCCCTACTAAGCAGGTATATACGAAAGTATGAAGGCTATTGCTTAACATATTGTAAGCCTCCCTGAGTCTCCGGAGAAGGGCGGCATATAAATCGAACCAATAAATTGTCCAGTTGGAGAAGGGCGGTATACAAATCTAATAAACTAAACTAAACTAAATAAATAAATTAACAAACAACTGAAAATAATAATTTCTTGCAAACAGCCATTTTTGTTTCATTTTATAAAACATTCAGTATGGCATGCTGCAAGTTTAAGCAATAGGCTCC
>JANHZT010006409.1:25904-45401 GCA_032468215.1 Stegonotus admiraltiensis
GTGGGTGGGTGGGCGGATGGATGGATGGATGTAGGTAGGTAGGTAGATAAATAGAGAGACAGAGACAGACAGATGTAGGTAGGTAGGTAGGAAGGAAGAGAAAGAGATACAGACAGAGATACAGAGACAAAACAGAACATCATTTAGACATCACTTTTAGCAACGTGCATCCAGACGTTCACTGTTATACTAGGATCCAGATTTATAGTAGGGTGCAGATTTAACCTGCAGTTTATAACCGATAACCAAAAGCAAAAATCCATCAAAATTGAAAAGGAGAAACACAGCTGAGAAAGAAGACAATCTGAAGATCAGAGATTGGGTACACCAAAAGCAACAACAGAGTTTCAAGGAAAAAATCAGACACAGTTAATAACTCATGATGACAGCAGAAGTTCAGACTCTAGGGTAGCAGTATATGAAACTGAGGATCAAAAGCTTGAACAGCAGGAAGCAGGAGAAGAAATATAATAGCTTATACAACTAGAATATCCATGGCAGGACCCTGGGCATAAATGAGCCATCCAACATCTCCTTTGGCACAAAATATGTTACCTGCCTATTTATAAATTTTCAAAAGATACTTAAAAGAAGAACCAGAAAAATAACATGTTGCAAAATGAAGTGCCAAGGTCCAGTATCTCCTCCATTTGCAAAAATGCCTCTAAGCCCTGTATCTGAAACTTCTTTAGATACCCAAAGCTCTTTCTGTGAAACTCTGCATATAAAAGCCTCATGTGGAGCAAAACAAACAAACAACTCTGCCAAAGCAGATGACTGAATTCATGATATTAAAAGCACTGCCAATAGCTTGCTGGACACACCATACAGGTTTTTGCTTTTGTCTTTGAAATACGGAACAATTTGGGGTTTGATACAGGAGAGAATACATTAGTCCTCAACTTACAACTACAATTGAACCCAAAATTTATGTTGCTAAATGAAACATTGGTTAACTGAGTTTTGCCCCATTTTACAACCTTTCTTGCCACAATTGTTAAGTAAATCATTGTAGTTGTTAATTTAGTAATATGGTTGTTAAGTGAATGTGGTTTCCCCATTGCTGCAACCATCATCGATAAGAACCAATTGCCAAACACCTGAATTTTGATCATGTGACTACAGGGATGATGCAATGTTGTAAGTGCAAAAAATGGTCATAAATCCTTTTTTCAGTACCGTTGCAACTTCAAATGGTTACTAAATGAACTGTAGTATGTCGGGGACTATCTGTAGTTACCACAATACAATGTGTAGCATTATTCTACAAGAAAGCAATCCTTAGCATTGGTTTCAATTTTTGTATGGTTGAGACATATTGAACAGCCTTTGGTGCAGTTCCCAAATTATAAAATCTCTTGAATTGTGTTCAAGCACACTCTTCTACTTTTAGCAAATATGTTAAGACTTCTATTTTTATCCAAGTCTTTTCAGTCTTTTCATCATTATTATTTTTTTTAATCAAAATTTTAATTGTTAATTGCTTTGCATCCTTTCTGGAAAGAAAGGCAGAATACAATCCACTTGAGTGAATTACAATCAAGTTAAAAAATAAACATCACCAGGCTGACGTTTACATTTGCAAGTGTGAAGTGTATTCATGATTAATTGCAAAATTCTGCTCAATATTCATCTTAAATCAGTGAAACTTCGCCTCCTATGTAACAAAGTCTTTTGATTTTATCAACATATAAAGAAAACAAACGAGTTTATTTCCACCATACATAATTAATATTTATTAATATAGTTGTTAAAATTACATATGCATTTGCATACAAATGATATTAATGCAGAAATTTCAGAAGTTTCCAATTAAACAAAAGTAAAGAAATTGAGACATATTATTGTTTCTATTGGTGAATATATTAAAGTAATCTCTGTTGTAGTTCTGCACAAAAGATGAAAGTAATCCATCATAAAAAATAAAATTTTGATAGACTTCTTCTTAGTGCTGCTTGGCTGAGCTTGAAGTGAGTTGCTTTATGATCTGAATTCCCCAAAACGCAATGCAGAGGGAAAATAGTACCTATATAAACACAAAAAAAAGTATTTTTATATATTTAAGAATTATGCAATGTTAAGAAGACACATATGTTGTCAAATAACAAAATTACTTGTAATAACCTGCTAATCATTTCAAAATATTGTAAGATATATTAAAGAAAATAATGTAAGATATATTAAAGAAAGAGACAGGATGTATTAAATAAGAATACAATCCCCTCCAGTTGAATTTTATAAAAAGATCATTAACAAATATTGATTTCCAATATTACAGTCAGTTTTTATATTGGTGGGCTAATTTGTTGAAGGATGTATATTGTTGGTGGACAGAGCAGAAACCAGTGGTACCACAGCTAAAATTGGGCAGAGCGTTTTTTTATGTCTCTTTTCTGTTTTTTTCCTTTTCTCTTTCTTTGCAATGGACTGCTCTGGAAAGTAAATAGAAGACTGTGTTAACTTAGCTTGATGCATTCCACAGCTGCAAGTTGTCTCCCCATGCTGTGAAAATGATGTATTCAATGAGCATGCCTCTGGGAACTGAATCTGTGGAGGCCATATGGTTTGGAAAGAGTCAAGAATGAGTAGAGGTATGCATCCATAATAGAAATCCAAGATGCTATTGGGAAGATGGGAGGACCATCTGAATATAAGGAACTATGGTTGGCTTGGAATTATATAGAGACAGGACAGAGGATTTATGAAAAACCAGTTGCATTATCCAAGAAAGAATTAAGTACAGATATAATTGTGGTCTTCTAAAGAATTTAACAAGCCAAAAATGTCCCTGAAGGTGAGGGCTTGATTATGTTCTGGAACTCTATTGATTGGAAAATCCCATTCAGTTCCACCAGGGTTTACCTAGGATAAATTTCTTGAAATTGCGCAACAATTAAAGTCATACATTTAAATGTTGTCAAGAGTGCAGAAATTCAGCTAACAGTAATTCAAACTTTCTAAACCTCCTGCCATTCTTATTTTCATTAGTTTTGATGTAAAAGACAGAAGTAATTGCTGTAATGATGAAAATATATTTAAATTGATTGTTGTTGTTACCATTATTTAAATAATGAGTTATCTCTCCTTCCTTCCTTCCTTGAATATATATATATATATATATAGAAAAAATATATATATATAGAAAATATATATATTATGAATAGGACGGAAGGCAGGAAGGAGAGATAACTCATTATTTAAATAATGGTAACAACAACATAGTGTTATTGTTGCATAGTCTGCATAGTGGGCACAGCAGTACCCCCAGACAGCATAATAGAAGAGAAAATCACAAAATACAAAGATCTACAAAATAGATAGAACAACAGTGGCAAAAGGAAGCAAAGACATCACCAATAGTAATAGGCGCCTTGGATCTATTCCTAAAAGCACTGGAGCACTACTTAAATCATCAGCATTGACAAAATCACTAGTCAATTGCATAAGGTAGTTTTACTTGGAATAGCTTACATCCTGCAAAAGTACCTTTTAATACCGTAAAACGACAACATCTTGGGAAGGACTTGATGGGTAGATAAAAATGCCAATCTAAGCAACTGGATGATTGTGCAACAAACCATAATAATACAAGTAACATGTATCACTACTTTAATCCAATTTTAATGTTTTAGTTTAGGATAGCAAAATGTCCCCAATTGTCCCAAATACATATATGTAGCATGAAATAAACAAATGGACCTTATTTTACACCACACCATGTTACAACTGCAAAAATCACTCCTTTTTTTTTGATATCCCCAATAATATTTATTCATTTATCAAAAAGTTACAAAAGACAGTATCATTTTAATGATTGCAGTTTAAACAATGTAGTTTACATTGTCAAAGAAGAAAATACCATGCCCATTTTTCTCTGCAAACATTCTGTAATAAAAAATAACTTTGTGGCTAATTTTGTCTCACACAACTAAAAGGTTCAGCTGATAAATTAATTGATTAATAATACTTCAGTTTGAAAAAAGAACTGAAATAAAAATATTAAATATTGTGGTTCTCTACATACAAAGAATTATTCAAGGTAATTTAGAGATAATTACTTTTGATTAAATAAGTATAGTTTGTGTGGAACATATTATCAGTCTTAATTTTGAAATTTAGTCTGCTTTTGACTCCTTGTGATTTAGAAGCAAATTAGATAGATGAACAGGGAAAAGTATTTTTCTACCAGATATAAAAATATTTTTTCTTAATTTTTGTTAATGTACCAAGTTCATATGAGAGAATTTTCCCCCCTCTTCAAATTGCAGAATAGTATTAATTCTTGAAGGGAGAAGTAGGGCTTGCTAATCATTTATTTTGCTTTCAGCTGTACCTTCTGGAATCTTCATACCTGTAGAGTTCCTTTGATCATTTCTGAGAACATTTTGTATTATTCCTGCCAAGCAATGTAACGTAGATGATTGTTATAAGAAGGAAAACATTTCCCAGGATTTCTAATATATCTTTAGTACCAGGCAACAATAGATCTCTTTCAAGGTATTTTGTAGTTTGCATTCAACTTGGTATCTAGTCTGAATTAGACTAGTGAAGAGCTTGGGTATGTATGTGTAACTAACTACACATACGTATACATATATGTATACAAATACACATATATTTCTCTCATATTACACTTATAAATTCTCATATGAACTTAGAATTTTTCCTTCTTATATATACATATATATACACACACACGCTATGCACGCACACATTTTATTACTTTTTAGAACCTTTTAATCTCTTAAACAAATCTGTAACCCTGATAACTTTGATTATTAGATAGATAATAACTATAATTAACAAATATTAAAAAATAATCCATTCTAATGTTAGAATTAAGAAAAATGCCTACTGATAAAATTACATGATGAAAGGGGTATCTAACATGAATGGAAAGTTTTACTTTGTTTTTAAATTAGTGAATACTGGCATTTTCATTGTTTTCAAACAGTACTGTACTAACAGTACATAAGAAAGTGCATTTTCTTATGTGATTTCTCATTTTACAAACTAGGCAAATTATCTTGCTGCTGAAAAATTAGACAGTAATAAGTTTCAATTAGTAAGTGTATAAAATAAATCATTATAGGTAACTTGCTTATGCAACTGTTTAAAACTCTTTGGCCTTTGATATGAAAATTCAGGAATTATGTTGCTAATGATTTATTTGAATCTACCAACTACAGTGGTTTCTTTCTTTTTCTCTGAATCAATTGAATTTTTTAGGATGTAAAACTATCCTAAAACTCTAGAAATATTTTCCTATGTGAGTTGAGGTTGGAAAAAACCTGCCTCTCACTCTTTCTCATCAGCTTTCTCCCAGATACTATCTTCTTATCTTACTTTTTTGATAATGTAACTTTCTTACTAGATTGAAGAAATGGTATAGACTTAATATATTTCAAGTTTAGTGAAGCATTTTGACAAAATACTACATGATGGGTTAATCAGCAAGCTTTTTAAGTGTTTAATTGTGTTGAATGTCACAACAATTAAATAGGTACATCCTCAAAGAGTACATGTTAATGTTTCATCATCAGATAGGAAGAGGAATTATGAAAGGTGCCAAAAGGATCAGTCCAGGTCCTTCACACAATATTTTAATTTATCATGTGGATACAGTATTAAACAGATTATGTAACATTCCGATTATAAAAATTCTGATTCTTATTACCCTCAAAAGCACAACTAAAATTCAAAACAATGTTGATAGATAGAAAAAAGAAACAGAATAAAGAGAATTAAATTTAACAAAGAAAAGTATACTTTTCAAATAAGGGGAAATAATTGTCCAATAATTTAGATTAGAGCTCATCAAAGGTCTGTGTACAGTTGTAAACACCTGAGTTTTGGAATTATAGAAATTGAAACAGGTTTGCTGAAGGCTAATGAAGATGATTAGTGGATTAAAAATTATGTTCAATGAAGAGAACATAAAAAACATAACTGCACAGAAATATGATAAAACTTTCTAAATATCTGAAATTTATTTTTCATACAGCAGAAAATCAAAATTGGTTTTTTCTTTCCAAAATACCTTCATAGAATGGATATAAATTACAGATATGTAGACACCAATCAAATATTAGGATGGAGAAATTTGTAACAGTAAAAGCAATGTCCCATAGATTTGTGGAACTTTCTTTAATGGGTGTATTCAGGTGGAAGCTAAACATTCACCTGGATTCAAAAACAGGCCTTCTCTGTGATTCTAAGGAGTTAATACGAATAATGGGTATAGTGGAGATATTATGCATAACAAAGATAATTACGCCTTCAGTACTTACATTGGTAACATCTTCTACTTAGTTCATTATTGTTGTGTAGTTGTTGGACCCTCTGCACATCTATAGGAATCTGAGCACATGGCTACTGCTATTGAGACATGAATCATGAGTGAAGATCGTTTCCCTTATATAAATTCACTTCAGATTGATACGAATTGTGTGTTAGCTGAGTTTTTGTCTCTATGCATATTAACATTTAGAGGCAGATCTTTTCATTGGTACATAATAGTGTTTTCTGTGTTTACACAAAATGTCTGATGAGAACTATAATTTATTTTTATTGACTAAGTGTGCATAGTGTAATAGGCTGTGTCTTTATGTGTTTTCCTGCAAATGTTTACTTTCAGAGTTGAATTTCATAAGTTTTTTTTTTATTTGAAAAGCAAGCAACCTTTTATAATGGAAAAGGAAAACAAAATTGTTTTAACTCTCTCTCACAAGCTTCAAAACCCAGGCCTATGGAAAAGGTATCAAACAACAAAGTTTATAGGGTGATTTTGGATCAATCATGTTCTTCATCCCAAAGTTATTTCAAATAGATAACATAAACAGAGTACCGCATTGTCAATCTCATGTATTTATATATATGGCCACTAGATGGAAACAAATTTATGGAATTTTAATTCTTTGTTGCCAACTAGCTGTTGTCTGAAGTTTGGCAGCCTAGATATGGAAACTCCACTGTACATTCATTTGCTGGTGTACAATTGTTGCATCAAAAATTCTAACCCAATACAGGAAGGTGCTAGTACATACCTTCTATCTTTAAAATTATTCTTATCACATAATGCTATTAGAGAAAGCCATGAAAAAAGACTAAAAATGTCACTTTTACAACAATGTTAGAGACAGAGCTGTACTTATTCCAGCGTGCCAATTGAATTTATAATGTTTACTCCATAAAAAGAATTGCAGAAAAAAATCTACAAAACTCTGAATCAAATTGGTAGTATATGAATATTTATATATTTACGCCTTCAACACTCTCTACCTGTCATGAATAATCTTTCATTGGATTCAAAGGTACGTCTTTAATAAAGCCCACCAGTGAAGCATTACTTGATACAGAAACAATAATATATATCCAATATCTTATCTGTAGTTCCTGTGGTCTTCTAGAAATTGTGGGCAAACTGATGATTCAGTGTACTTTTTAATTGTTACAAAAACCTTGAATTCTTCAGGGATAGGAAGGAGAAAAAGAACAGCCTTTCTCCTGAACAATTAATACTGCCCTCTGTTATCTCAAGAAAAAGAGTACTTATAAGTTGTGTTGTGAATTGTTCTAGGACTAATTGGTCAATACAAACATATTGTGTACCAACATTTTCCAGCAAGCTGATTTTATCTCAAGGTTAACCACAATTCAGATGGAAACCTCAGATCAGTAGCAAAATCACAAAGGCTTTGTAAACTTTGCCATAGTAATTGTTCATTTATTTTTCTTTTTTTCAATGAACTTTGATTCTTGGAAACAGGCTGCAATTTTCTTGACAAGGTTTCTTCAGAGGCAATTCAAACTGGCTCTCAATTGCTCAATATAGGTTGTTGATAATTCTACCTGAAGTATGTACAATATGCATACTAATAAGGCTCACACTTGTGGGCTACACATATTCAGGTGGCAATTTGATAGCACCGAACTAATATGGGCTTTTGGTTTTTATTTACCGACATATAGTATTTATATTTGGCAGCCCAGTTCAAGATAAACTCATTCTGTAATAATGAAGCTAAAATGTATATATTTTGGACAAATAACTGGGAAGCAAGAAGAATCAGATGCTTGGACAAATGGAAGATAATAACAACAAGTACACCAGAAGACAAGGTGAGTAGATAACTATTACTGATGACACTAAACATGAATTTATAAGATACAAGATGCTACATATGAACAGTCCTGGAAAACCAAGATCCCTTGAGCCAATTAAAACAAATGGGCTACCAGACCAAAACCAAACTTTTTGGGGAAGAATTCTTAGAAAATTCATATTTTATTCTCTTCTTCCTGAGAATTTACTTTAAGTTTTGAAACTGCCTGGAATTCATGCTTCTTGAATACAGGAGGTGAAAGACCCTTTGGGGCCCGATGATGCAACAGCAATGATTCAGCACCCACCACTTCATATTTGAAATGATTTGGTCTTTGTGATGGCCTGTCAAGCCCAATGAAAGCTTTGGTGGAAATAATCTAACCCAGGCTTTTCTCTAATGGTGTCTTTGGGGACCTTAGTTCCTGCCAGAAATTGGTTGAGAATTAAGGAAGTTGAACTCTAATGCATCTAAAGGGCATCCGGCTTGTGAAGGGCTGAATCATCAGCAATGAAATAATTTTAAATAACAGTGCTAATAAGTTATTTTACTGTATGTGCTGTGATTTTTATACTGACTTTTAAACCAGTCATTTTAGTGTTGTTTTCAGCTTTGTTTGTGCTGCCCCACTTAAACTAAAGCCCCACTCTATTTAAGAAGGGGAGGGTGAGGAAAAATCTACCCCACATAGTTGTATCCTGGCAGAGCTTGTTATTGTTTTGCTTCTATGTCAAAGGGATGGCTGAAATTTCAACCATTGTTAACCTCTCCCATGGTGTGCTAAGAAAAGGTCAGAGGCTCACATGTGGCTTGAAGCCTTGGGAATTGCTCTCAGTGTTCTGCCAGGGAAAGGAATGGCCCAAATGCTTTCTCTCATAAGTTCTAAGCCATAAACTGCATCCTATTTGATGAACTATGCCAAAAGTAGACCCAAGGGGGATACTGGGACTTGGCTGATGGGAAAAATGAATGCTTCCTATGGAAGCTACAGATGTTTTCCTGAGAATGAGAGAGAGAACATACATTTGTCAGAACTTTTTCCTCCTACTGTCCACTTTTAACTACCTGTTCTGACAAGGTTTCGATTTAACGAAGGAAAGCCAGCAGACACTGTTTGTTAAAAATATAAATAACTCCCATAAAAAGGATTGTTTAAATGTATTATGGTTTTTCTATTCTTTTTTCTTTTGGAACTTAAAGCTTTTTAAATGGAAACTGGTACAAGTGCCCTACATCTCAAGATGAAACCATTGATTGTGAAATCATTTTGAAATTCATACTAAAAAGCATGTAACATTTGCTTAACATCTGAGTAATGTAGGATATTTTCCTAACAGCAATACATGTTTACAAACCCAGTGTCAGGAATAAATAGGAAAGGAGAAAATTTTCCAGGGGATATATTTTAAAAAATGAAGATAATTGTGAATGTCTAGGAAGAAAATTCCATAATTAAGAGTTGGACAGTACTTTGGAATCAGCTAAAATATATAAAGTGGAAGGAATTATAAATACCTAAAAAGGATGAATAAATGGTGAAGCTGATGGAATTGACAGAGATGATGAAATTGACACATTTAATTAAAGAAAAGATTTTGACCAACTTTATTTATATTTGGAAACCACTTTTGGATTCTTTGTAAGAAACTGAAAGAAATGAAACTTTTGATTTTGGGATTTGTCAATTAGAATTATATTGGGTTTGGAAATAATGTACACTATTGTTAATTTTAAAGTAATTTAATGTATTTTTATCTATATGTGTACCAAAGAAAGATATAAGTCATTCTTTTTCAGTTATTTTTACTTTTTCTTTTTGAACTTTTATCTTGGTTTTTCCTTGGTTTTCATTTTTTCAGAATTTTTCTTCTTGCTTATTTATCTTTTTCTTAGTTTTTTTGTAAATTATTTTAATAAAGTTAATAAAGTTATATTAAAAAAAGAAAAAAATGGCTTGAATGGGTATGAATTCTCCAGATGGTGTTATAAAAGCTGGTTATGGGGGAAAATGCAGAATACCCAAATTGCATCTAATTTTGTTCATTTTCCTCTTCTTCCCCTCCAAAGCATTAAAATATACCAATCATTTTACACATATGAGTTCAGCATGCAAAATCTGCCTCAAGGTCACATATACTAGCTTATTAGGACATTGAGATGTCATCTGAACTGGAGAAAGATAGCCAGATAGTAGTCAAGAGAAGGTAGTTAAGACTGATGGAGTGGAATTACCAGATGTACCAGCAGGACATCTAGTAGACATGCAGATCAGCTACAAGTATCTTGGTAACTCAAAATCACATAGGAACCATGAAGAGGAGGCAAGAAAAATGGTAAAATCCAACAAAAGATAAGATGATGAGATAAAATAACCTTTATTGTCATTTACCTGTATATCCAATGACATACACTTAAATGAAATGTAGATGCCCCATTCTCAAAAAAGGAATGCCACCCACCAAACATTGTTGACATCCCAAGATTACAATAATAATATTATAATAGCATCAGCAAGAATACTAAGTTATAGAAAAATGATACCAATACTTATATTAATTGGAGACCATTTTGAATACATAATGGAAAAAAGAGTCTTGAGAGTTGTGGTAGGGTGTAAGTTGCAGCTGGAATACTGAACGTCATTACCAAGTAACTGGTATTGTATACAAGAACAATTGCACAGTATAATGGCTAGGCGTTCCCAAAACCACATGGGAGATTCCACACTCTGTTAGGGTAACTACAGGGCTAAGATCTCAAGGGACTTCCAGATACACATAACAGGTAGGTATGACCAATCAACCAGTAGTAGACAAGAACCAGAAGAAAGAAGTGGTCATAATGGCCAAGTAACAGCAACATCAGAAAGAAGGAGTATGAGAAGCTGAAGAAGTACCAGAGCCTGAAGGAAGAACTAGAGAAGATGTAGTTCAGAAATAAAAGTGTTTCCAGTGGTGGAAAAAGCATTTGGGGCTGTAACTCCCAAGCTGGGAGAGTGACTTCAATAGATCCAAGGTAGAGGAACAGAGATTGAGAAAGACACATATCACATGTAAGACTAAGAAGGAGGGGTTTTTTTGTGTGGGGAGAGACTTGAAAACACAATGATTAAACTTCTGGCATCATTCTAACTTAACTCTTGTACTTGAAATTCAATAGCAGTTGAGTAACAAATATACAAATTATTGTGATCAAATCACTTATGTAGTAACAAACCATATTCAAGTGTTACACACACACACATACACACACACACACACACACACACACTCCTTGTCTTACTAGAAAATATAAAATAGGTGCATTGGATTGTGATTTGTGCTGAATTGTCAGCTTTGTGTAGGATTTATCAGTCACTAAGTCTGGAATGGCTGGGAGGCTAAAGAAAAACAGATTGGGAGATTTCTTTTTATATATCCCTCCTATAGTACTTTAATATTTACTCAATAAAATTCATTTTAGACATTTTACCCGATTTTGAAATTTTTCTTTAAGGAATTTTAAATAAATAAATATTAAATAAAGTGCTGTCTCCTGGCTGGCCACTGGGTGGCAACACAGTCAGCAAACCAGAATTTAAAATCATGGCTTAGCAGAATCCATGTGAGCTGAATCCAGCCAAAATAATGCAATCTAAATGATATTTTTGCATTCATAACAGGCCTTATGAACACACATATCAGGACTACTTCTGCTTTTATTTATTCTTTATTATTTTGCATGACACTGAGTCAGTTGCAAAACACCTTTAATATTTCCAATTTTTTTCTCTTGAGTACCACTAAGAGATCAACACATGTCTTTTATGTAGAACATAATGGAACAGAACAATCAAAGCAGCCATGTATGAGGTTAAGAATAACTGGTGTATCTAATGTAAAATTCCACCCATGTTAGAAAACAGTCAAATAAATCATTTGTCTACTTACAGAAATTATATGATTGGCTTAGATAAAGTAGTAAATAACTATTCTCAGGCTTTCTGACTTCCAAGCATTTTGTGGTTTAACATGTCCTAGATGAAGAATTTAGTACTTCAAAAGACACTATTCTCTCCATTTCTTTTCTAGAATTTCATTATTTCTGTCAATCTTCTTCCGAGTCTATAAATCTTTTCCTGTTATATATTTTAGATTGCATTTTTTTCCTTTTCTAGCAAAATGAAACAACCTTTGTTCTGAGTGGAGTCACTGTAAGAATTAAACCTTTAAACAAGATACCTTTTTGCATTGCATTATGAATAGCAATTTTAGTATCCATGGTTAAATCGTCCAGAATGGAATGCAATTATGTCTTTTATATATTGCACTCCCGTTTGCTACTTAAGGAAGTGTACTTTTTCCAACATGTGGAGAAACTGCATGGATTCTCTTAGCTGCATGCATACTTTCTACCAGGATTCAATTGCTATTCAATTGCTATTTGTTGTTCCACATCTTCCACATCTTCTATTCTCTTTTTTCCCCTCCTGTTTCTCTTGTCTACAAAATCCCATTGGGTACTGGGAAGGAAGAGCTCTACCTAGAGACTAAAGGTTCCTGGTATTCCACAGCCGTGCTGCACTGCAAAGGACAGTGCTTAGTCCAGCTTAGAAGGAATGGTTGGATTCTTGATCCTGAGATCTATGTTATTCTCCGGATAGTGGCTTTCCTTACTCAGCTGACTTCAGGGTAAAGATTAGAGGTTGAGAACCACATGTTAGTACAGTGAAGTGTCACGGAAGCCATTCCAGTATGCTACTATTAGAAAGGCTAGACTTGCTATCATTATATTAGTTGTCTGTATTTTATATTCTCATTAGTTTTTAAAAAATTATATACCTGCATCTTCATATATAAAAGAATAACAGAATTGGAAGAGACCTTGGAGGTCTTCTTTCCAACCCCCTGTTTAAACAGAAAATCCTATAACATTCAGATAAATTGTTGTCCAATCTCTTCTTAAAAACTTCCAATGTTGGAGCACCCGCAACTTCTAAAGGCACGTCATTCCACTGATTAATTGTTCTAACTGTCAGGAAATTTCTCCTTAGTTCTTGGTTGGTTCTCTCCTTGATTAGTTTCCAGCCATTACTTCTTATCCTGCCTTCACGTGCTTTAGAGAATAGGTTGACCCCTTTTCTTTATAGCAGTCCCTCAAATACTGGAATACTGTACCATGTCACCCTTAGTCCTTCTTTTAATTAAACTAGACATACCCAAAACAATGCACGACTGAAACTGTGGATCCTGTAATGTTAATCAAAACTGCTGCTATTCAGATCATTTCTAGTTTGGAATACATCTTAATAAAGAGATTGCCATTCCATTAACTTAGTGAACTTAGAAGCTGGAAGAAGCAAGCTCAACCATGAGACAGATTCATTCCCAAACTCGTTCAAGCCCATTTCTTAAAACACCCCTAATCTGAAATCTGAAAGAGCCAAAGTTAGTTTTGTGGCACAGGTGACAATTACTTTACTCAAATTTCTTATGAATAAAAAAGTGCTGAAACTATCACTCTATTTTTACTATTGTTGCATTATAATATTTTTCTTCACAAGATATTGTGGACCCCCTAAATTGTTGGGTACCACTACATAAATTACTACATTTATTTTTTTTCTGGGGAAACAGGGTTAAATTTAATACAGCTGGATAGCTGAACAGCTGCTTTCATGATTTAAATAAAAACAAGCTGAAATCTTTGCTGTCAAATGGGTGATATATGACTTGTAATGGGATGTTTCCAACCTTTTCTTCCATATGGTTGCCTATGTTAGGAAATACACAGCCTCCATTCCAGCCAGGTTCCCAGAAAACATCTGGCTCCGATTCCTGCTCTGTTAGTTCCAAAGTTGCCTCCCACAAACATAAAATGATTCATAGGGCAACATCCCTTTGCTCAAGGATCCAATTAGAAGCTTCATTGATAATTTTATCATGCGCCACAAGTAGAGATATGGGAAAATGGAACACATTCAAAATGATTTTTCACATCTATCTGATTGTACAGTATCTGCACATTATAAATTTAATTTCAAGCAGTATTTCCATAGCTGATTTTGGAAGCCAACCAAGGTGTGGTAAATGTATTGTTAAGAGTTAATTGTCTATGTTATTGCTATTCAGTTTGTAATAAAATAAAATTAAAATAAGATTACCATTTTTCAGCAATTCAATCTCAGCCAGCTATTATCCTGGCCCTGGAGTGGGCTTTCCAGGTTTTATTTGTTAGTGGAGAGAACCCAGATTCAGTGTAAATTCCCATCTGGGCAAAAAAAGACAAGAACTTCTCAAACTTTCAGAGATTTCTGCCAGTCCCTCTTATAGTCTTCTACATCATTTCATACTGTTCTGGAAGGTCTCATCAAACTTTAAAAGCAGATATTCAGACACACAGAAGGTTGCAGCATCATAGAAAATTAGCCAAAAAAAAAAAGCTTCTCCAGTTCCTTTCAACAATGGATTTATTCAGTCTGTTCAGTCTGTGGATCATTATTTCTAATGGGAACATTGTAATTTTCTACAAAACTATTATTTCACATTGAATGGCCATCTATGAAATAATTAGATCAGCATTTCTCAAGCAATGAATACTACATCCAATTAATTCTAATTGTAGGAACAATTCTTGTTCCTTTTGATTATTCAGGAGATAGACATAGAATTGGAATATGTCCATGGGCCATACCATCCTGCTTTACACTTTCAAGTGAACATTCAAAAAGGATAATTTGCTGAACAGCTAATCACAGCCCAATCCTACCTGGTTGTAGATATTGTGATACTGTCAGTATATTCATAGGAGTCTTTCATAAGCTTAGTGTGAATGGACATAAATCAAATCCACTTTGTCCTTAGCACACTCATTTATGAATAACAAGAAATTGAATGTGGTTTAACACAACTGCCCTATGTGTCTCCTAAGAATGATCAGCAATTGAGTTCAATGAGGTTTAGCCTCAAATAATTATACCTACAAGAAAGTGGAAACTTTTTTGGCTTTTGAATAACATTCTAGAAGCTGCATTACGAAAAAAGGTGGGACAGAGTCAAATTGGATTTCATTTAATTTAAATTTAATTAAATCAATACAACTAATATAATTAGTTCATGTTTATTTCATACTTTCCCTTTGTGCCCAATGAAAACTTATTAAGTTATTGCAGTTTTGGAAACAGTATTCTTTTGTCGGGTTCCATGATCCTCTCTTGTATATGCCTGTAATCTTTCACCCAGGGCCTGGCAATAAATCTGTCTCTAAAAATTGAACAAGCAGCACTCAGGATCTAGCAGTGATGGAGTCAAGGGCAAGGCTCAAATAGGCAGATTGCTTTTACTGCAATTATAAGAAGTCTGATACTGAAGAGTAAGAGCTCCTGCAGGTCAGAGCAATGAAACTTGTAGAAATATCAACGAAGGTTGAAATCTGATGTCTCGTTCTCCTGCCCTTCCTTAATGGGAATGGATTCTTACCACTTGTTTCGTCATATTGGATGCAGAAAGCAAATGCATCTTATTTTGATAATAGGTCTGTCTGGCTAGAGGCTACAAGCTAAAAAACAGCTTTTTGTTTCCAATGCTGGCAGGTTCTGCTCTGTTAAAGGTTTGAGGTAGTTATGTTGATGGTCTTACATGATACATTTACACTAGCCATGAAAGTTATTTGCATTCTGATCTAATAGCGTATGACAGAATCAATCAATTGTTTGAAGGGAAGATAAATCGGGCTTTCTGCCATAAATAGCTAATTAGCATTCTTACCACTAGTCTTGTCATCTGGATCGAGTTAGTGGCCACATTCTTGGCATCTGAGATATATTCCGTACTTCTCTATTGTCTAACAATCATGAACTTGCATTGTTGTAACTCTACTCCAACCTCTCCTCCTAGCCTTCCTTTTCATATTTTCCATTCTCCATGGTTTTGAGTTTTTCAACTCTACACCAAATTTCTCAGAGCTGACTTAAACCCATTATCTGCTTAATTTATGGTACTGTCCAGTTTTATTGAAACAATTACAGATATGCTTCAGCAAGTCACACAACACTTTTCCTTAATATTAACCCTCCTCTCTCTCCTGCACTCACCACACAACTTGGTTCTTTTCTCCTCTATCATTCTCCTTCTTTATTCCTATTTTCTTCTTTTTTCCATTAATCACCAATGTCTTTGGAGGAAGGACAGGATCCATATAAAATCACTTCTTCTTCAAAAGTATTCCGAAAGTATGCATGATCCCAGTAAGTCCTCATGAATGCTAACGCTTGACTAAAATGAGAATAAACTGCTTCATGCTCATAGAGGGCTTTAATCTGACTAAACACCGACTGAGAACAGTTTTGTGTAATGGATAAGACATCAGACTTGAAAACAGGGGACTCTGTGTTCAAGTGCAGTCTTAGCCACGGGTGATCTTTGGTCAATCAATTTCTCTCAGCCCAATCCACCTCACAGGATTGTTATTGGGCCGAAGGAAGAAGAAGTATTATATATCTTTGCCACCTTGAGCTTAAAAAATAATAAAGGGAGGATATAAACAAACAAACATACACTATAATTGTCTTTTGCACCTTTGAATTTCCTTTCCACAGTCCTCATTGCTGGCCAGGTGCCCACGAACACGAATCCTTATTACATTTCCTGTCTCATCTGTATTTTTTCCATTTGTTGACATTTTTGTTTTTTAAAAAAAGAGAAGGTGGCATATTACAAAGCAACTGCTAAACTCCACAATTATACTCAAAAGAAGGCACCCCAAAAATGTTCTCAGAAAGTATGAGCAGCTGTTGTCTGGTGCAGAGTCTGAAAGTATGTTCAAGTACTTAGTAAACAGAATGTCCTGCAGGATGGTGACAAAAAGTCAGAAAACAATTTAACACATTGTATTTATAACCGATTAGATCACCATAGAAACCATTTGGCCAAATCCTTAGTAGTCATTTTGTAAGCATGCCTACAACATGCTTATGAATTTCCAAAGAGGTCCATCCACTAAAAAGACTATGCAAATTTTCTCTTTTTTTATTATCTTGGAATGCTCCCCCCCAAAAAAATAAACCCCAGTATGTTAAGATTATGTCCACAACAATAACAAATATTTTTCACTGCATCTACTTGGCTCATTAGGGGTTTTTTTGTGAAGAAGAATCAATGTTGCTGTTATCTATTACTGAATGTGAAGTGGAGCTTTTGCAATGCAACTTTAAAATATCAAAGAAGTGGATTTTATTTTATTGCCTGGATGAAGAGGTGGCTTAGTAGAGTTAAGTAGTCCCCCACCCCAATGCAATGGCCTATTTAATACAAAACAAAAGATCATTTATATGGCAGTAATATTACTGCCACTTATGAACTCAAATTATCCAGCTACATATTTCATATATTTAAATATATTTTTTTATTTTCTTTCAAACATATTCCTTCTGAAATTGTATTTTAAAACAATAATCTGATGTTTAAACAAAAACACTCCTGCAACACATTTATAAATTTCATTATAAAGCAGGAACTTTTTTTAAAGAAAAAAAACTTATATAGGAGAACATTTTATGAAGGAAGTAGAATGGAAGGGCAATGAAAGGTGAAACTTTAGTTTATACTTTGTATGACCTATAAATCTGATTCTCACCCAGATGATACAAAATCCTTATTCTCAGTAGGAAAAGGGAATGAAGTGGGTGGACGACTATCTTACTGTTAAAGAAATCTTAATGAGATGGGTTCTAAATATTTGCAAAGAATCGGCATAACTATTCAGATCAATTTGTTTTTCATACTTGCTTTCAAATACTGGGTCAAGGATTGAATTTGTTCTCCACCACCTCTTACAATCACACTTTTCTTCAGATTAATAGGAAAAGCAAAAGCATATAACTTATTCCTAATAGGTCCAGATGTGGTCGGACAAGTACCAGAATTCTGAGCCAACACGGCTGCTGAAATTTCAACACATCTGGAAGGCACAAGCTCAGAGGAGACTGTTCTACAAAGAGTTCCTTTTCTAAACAAAGAGATTATTCCAAATGCTCAAAGCAGCAAAAGAAGCATCAGTCAGTAAGCTACTTATTAAGTGGCAAGACAACATGAAGAACATTTTCTATATATTTGCCAGGAATTGAACCTGACCCCATGGCTGCTACTTGACTATAGTATTCATATAGATGAATCTCTGTACAGAAAACAAAGTCCTTCATTTTCAAATAAGAGTGCATTTATTTCATTGTAAGCTTATTACACTGTGTGATTCCAAAAACTTACCTAAGAGGGAGAAGAGAATTTTCCATCAAAATCTATTCATAGAAGTGATTCAAGCAAGACCAGACTGGGGAGGGACAAAATCAATTTTTACCCAAATATATTTGTATCTGTAAGCCAAACAGAGTCTATGGGAGTGGGTGGCTATAATACATTTAAACTAATAATAAGACTGGGTGAAATGATATATTGCTGCCACTTTCCAATCTGAGAAAGATGCTGGATATTCTATTCCACTCCATAAGTATCTTCTCAATAGCTTGAGAGTCTAACAAGTTAGGGGAAAGTATCTCTTGTAAAGCATCGGAACTTTCTGAAAATGGTCAAATATTAGGCATGGAAAGCTTTGGTATCCTTTTTAGAGGATGTTTTGACTGTGATTCTCCACTATGCTAATAAGGCTGTTTTAATACAATCTTACACTATAAGACTGTAATAATCAACTACTTTGTAAATATTCATAACTGGAGAACTTTTAGTTAGACTTGAATACAAGTCTAACAAACAGAAACAACAAAAAAAGTCCTAAATTTTATAGTTACAGATGCACAATCATCCTACACTCGTATTCCATTTAAGAGGAAAACAACTTGGTGAATTATTAATTCAAAATAACAGACATTTATTCCTAATGTGGGCTGCATGCCAAAGTCCATTCACAGATACCTTTAGTATAATCCTTTTCTTCCACTGGCAAGGAATAAAGTTAGATTATTATTGACATTTTATACATATTTAATAGCGTATAAAATGTAGTCTATACATTTAATACAGATTGCACATGAAAATCCATTATTAAGTAGCCTGATCCTACACTGAACTAGTTCCATTGTGCTTTGCTTTCCAATTCTAGCCTATAAAATGCAACTACTTTTCAAATCCTGCTGAGACTGACTCCTAGTAAGTACATACTTTAATCAAATTTAATTACATTTAATTTGAGTGAAATAAATGAGAAAAATTAGTAATGACTAAATGGAACCCCAGTGAATTCCAAGATTGACTATGCTTCTTTATGATCTGTCTTCTGCACATGAGATAATAGACTTCCGGTGGCACCGCTTCGCTGCCAAGTCTCTCCTTTTTGGAGCGCTAGCCCCGTGGCTTCGTAGGAACCGCTGACAGTGAAAATCAGCTGTCAGATGGTTCAAAAG
>JANHZT010006409.1:47003-67934 GCA_032468215.1 Stegonotus admiraltiensis
CCTTGTGGAGAGCCAGGACTCAAACAGAGAACGAAGGACAGGATTCATAACGTTGCCCCGGATCATCGTGTCGTGCGCCGGGCGCGACAGTGGATTGTTGACCTTACAGACCATTCTACTTCAGCGTCTTTTGCTCTTAGCTTCCAAATCAGCTTTGTTTGCTATCTTTCTCCTATTGACTCCTAAAGACTTTATGCTGTGCTGGGCAAGTCACAAGAATAGGGCTAGACAGAAGTACTTTAAGTACTTTATAAGTACTTAATAAACACTCATTCTGGATTGTGGTATTACTGCTATATGAAAGGTATGGTTGGAGAGGGGATCAATGGGCAGCCATGTGGCACAAAGGAGGCCAGGAACCAGTTGATTAACTTTTCCTTAACTTTTCCTTACAAATCTCTGTAACCAGTATAATGTATATTCATAAAGTTATACCAGACATTATTTTGGGCTTTGGATCTTTTAAAAAGGCTGGGATTGCTGCTGGATAAACATAATTTCAGGAAAGCAAGAAACAAGCAAAGAAAAAAGAAGTGCTTAGACATTTTGAAAGTTGCTTTTTTGCCACCTTGAAAAATGGAGAGGTTTGGTTTAAGACAGAGGCAGGATTTAACTAGTTGAACTGAATTTGAATTTGTTCACAAATAAAAAAGACTTTTGAAATATAAATTATTTAGAAGGAATGTCCTAGCATAAAAATATCTTTCTGGGATCATTTCACCTTGGGAAGATATCCAAATACAGATCCACTTTTGGACAGCCAGTATTAGCCTGGGGTTTCATTCCTGATAGAACATCTTTTTATAACAAGCTGCACAGATAAGACTAAAGAGTAATCATAATATAACTAATTACGTTTACAAGATGCTTTCATGAATAATTAGTTGAGTACAGACAATGAAAGAACAGTTTATCTAATATAATGAAACCTTTCAAAATATTCTGATCAATATGCAGTAGCACTATAAATATATTTTATGCTATATACAAATGTAAATTATCTTTATACATATTCACACATAATGTTTATAGGCAGGCATGCTTTTATTGAGTGAAAATTTTTTTTTTGCTTTATTTACAATTTTCATGCTTGTTTTGTGCTAAATAGAGCAGACTAGTTAACAAATTTATCTGGATGTAAATCATACTTTTCTATTCCAAAGAATATTCCCCAATAACATTTCTTACAGTTTCTTGTCAACTCTGAAAAGAAATAGATCAAATCTTGCTATTAGAAGTTCACCTAATACGAAACAAATAACCTAAATAAATACATGAAAAATAAATATAGTAAAACTACAGTAAGATTATTTTGAGGAAATATTGCTCTGTATCCCAGTTATAAAGTGCTTTATACCAAGCCACTCAGGAGCTTCCATGGGGGACATAAAAAAGTCAAACCTGTTTCTGCCAATGAATATTCAGAGCCCTAACCCTTTTTATTATAATGCAGTAAGAAAGGGGAGGAATTTTGATCATATGGTTGCAGATGCAATTTTTATTTTTTGATCCCTTCCTCTCTGATTAATGCCCCAGTTAGATTCTGACATACAAGAGTGCCAATTCCTGATTATTCCTCTAGGGTCCTACTTGTTTTGGGAAGAAAGTCTTTTGGACATAGCTGAAACTCTCCTAATTATCAAAATCAGGGGTAAAAAAAGTAAGGCTGGGAGACACTATCTGGCCATCATAGTCAGCGTTCCTTCCCCCCTCCCTGGCAAAGTCGTGAGAAAGTTAAGGGGCTTAAGATTCTTCAGATTTCAGATCTGCTTCAATTACTCCTTTTCTCAGCTTTCATTGACAGATCAAAAAGCCAAAAAAGTATTGGAACACAAAGAAACTGACATCCTAGTGAAAACCAATGCAATATAAAAACTAGACAACTGGATCAAGAGAGCTCTTGGTCAACTTACCAGGGAACGTCAAATCATTAAAGAACAGTGGCAGAGGAAAAGTAGTGGACCTTTTTCCCATGCCACTATAGATGCCCCACAACACACAAGCCAGACATACTTCTCTGTCTAATTGTGTTGTTACCAGAGACTCCAATCTACAACATCACTGAAGAATTGACAAAAAAGGTTGGACACCTCACAGATGGAAAATACTCATCAATTCCCCACTACAGTGCCACCGAAGAATCAAAGACTGACAATAGATGAAAATGAAATCATAGTCTCATTTGATGTCACAGCCACTTCACATCCGTAGACCAGAATTAGCAAAGGAACCTATTACAGCACTCCTACACATCACATCCAACCTAGCCAAATACACCAAGATTAAAATACCCAGTAGCCACATACTTTCGGTTCAATAGACAAATATATTAACAAATCAAAGTAATACCCATGAGATCATTGTTCTCAGGATTCATAGAAGAAACCATGCAATGCAATGCCTAGAATTTATAGCACTCTCATGCATACTCCCACTCAAACACAATGAGTTGTCTTTAATGGCACCTTATCTACATGGAGATGAGGTAAGCAGTGAGATACACCACAAGATTCCTTCTAAAGCCCAGTACTCTTCAATATCTTCATAAATGCCTTAGATGAGGGGAACTCATCAAATTTGCAGATGACACTAAGCTGGCAGGAACAGCCAACACTCCAGAAGACAAGCTCAGGATCCAAAAAGATATTGATAGACTTGAACAACGGCCCCTATCTAACAACATAAAGTTTAATGTGGGAAAAGCAAGGTTTTACTTAGGCCTTATAAAGCCTTAGTGAGATCACACCTGGAATACCACACCCAGTTTTGGTTACCACATTACAAAAAAAGATGTTGAGACTTTGGAAAAAGTGCAAAAAAGAGCAACTAAGATGATTAAAAGCCTAAAAATTAAAACATAAGTAGAAGAGTTGCAGGATTTGGATTTGACTAGTCTAGAGAAAATAAGGACTAGGGGAAACATGATAATAGTATCCCAGTATTTGAGAGGGAGTGCCACAAAGAGAAAGGGGTCAACTTATTTTCCAAAGCACCAGAGGGCAGGTCAAGAAACAATGGATGGAAAATAATCAAGGATAGAAGATGGGTAGATGGAATTAATGAGAAACTTCCTAACAGTGAGAACACTTAACCAGTAGAACAACTTGCCATCAGACGTTGTGGGTGCTTCATCACTGGAGGCTTTTAAGAAGAGGCTGGCCAGTCACTTGTCTGAAATAGTAGGGCCTCCTGCTTGAGCAGGGGGTTGGAATAGAAGACCTCCAAGGTTGTATGAACAGGCATACAACCCAAAGTATGGATTCAGTACATAGATGATATCTCTGTCATAATAAAAAAAAAACCAACAAGAGAACACACACAACTATCAATACAAGAATAAAATTCACACAGGAAGAAGAAACCAATCAGATTTAGCATGTCTAGTGAACTCTTGTTCACTAAAAGGGAAACAAGAGATTTCTCCTACATGTGAATGCTCTGACCTTTACATACTGCTAAACCACTCTACTTCCACCCTTGGTCCTAAAGTGTGAGACTGCAATTCAACAACTGGCAGACTATTTCTACAAATATTATAATTTCTAATGCCTATTATTTGTATTTTTCATATATTTTTAATTCACCATCCCAAGCATGATGGATATAGCTGACTTTCTGTAGTCAGGGGTGAGAAACTCATGGCATCTCAACTTGAACTGCAATTTTCAACATCACTGCTGCTGCTCATACTGGCTGAAAAGGCTAGAACAGTGATGGCGAACCTTTTTGCCATCGCGTGCCAAAAGTGGCGGGAGTGTAGGGGGGTTGCGCACGTGAGTGTCCACACCATAATTCTATGCACCCCATCCCCGCATATGTGTGCGTGACCCCCCATGCTTTCCTCACTTTTGGCACATGATGGCACAGCGGGCTCTGTAGGCCCGTTTTTCGCCCTCACCAGGCTCCAGAGCCTTTCTAGGAGCCTGGGGAGGGTGAAAATGGCTTTCCCCACCCTCCCTGGAGGCCAGAAATGGCCTGTTTGCTGACTTCCAGTGGGCCCAGAAGACCCGAAAATCAGCTGGCCAGTGCACGCATGTGTGCCAGAGCTGAGCTCGCGTGCCCACCAATATGCCTCCACGTGCCACCTGTGGCACCCGTGCCATAGGTTCGCCATCACAGGGCTAGAACCTGCAGATCAGCAACAGCTTGAGGGCAGAGATTTTCCATTCTGACTGTAGATTATATGCACATTTTACCTAAATGTGTTTATCGCAAGGGAGGAAAAATCGCTGGGGATATTCTGGAATGATTGCAAGGCATGCATTATATTAATTGGACCAAACAATTACTCTTGTAAAAGACTCACAAACTGAAGCAATTGCTTAGATAATGCAGCGCATATGTAATACATGTATGTATTATCTTGGAGTACTGGTTCATTAATAGTGTATCAGAGAGAATGGTGTGAGAGAAACTATGCTGGAAAAACACATGCATGCACTCCAACACAGGAGCTGTAATTCCACCACAGGTTAAGAATAATTTCCAGACAAGTTATGATTGCCAGTATGGTTGTACTAAAGAACTGGATCTTGGTTTCTTGGTTTTAGAAATTTATAGAGCCATATGTAGTCTTTTGGGTTGAAAACATAAATCATGTACTGCTGTGAAATAAGTCATCACTCATCAGTACATTTCATACTAATGCTATCATTGCATTCTCTCTGGGTAATTTGCTCAGGAGCAACAGCTGCTGAGATCTGATACAGTATGCAGGCCTCTAAGCAACTTGGCTCAATGTGAACTGAGCAGGTTTGGTTTTCATTTTAAACATTGGTCTGCTGAATACTTTAAGAATCACTAAAACAAGTCTGAACTTCAGGCTTATTATACTGATAAAAATGGTCTGGGATGGAAAGGAAGACCTGAATTGCTTCTACTAATATTTGTTGGGGATAACTTCTTTTTAGATTGATACAAAGAGCTATGTATAGATTTCTATGTACATGTGAAAATTAGTTGCTCATCCTTTACTAGAATACCCTTGTGCCTTATGTAAGACACTGCTTTGCGCAACAAAAGAAGGCAGAACAGCATGAATTTGGTGTGGAGAGACTATAAATAGAAACTTACTAAGTATTTATACTCCATCTTCTTTCCAGAAGTTCCAGGAAACATATGGCAGATGGATGTTTGGAGGGAATTTCCTTCATTTTATTTTCACAAGGACCATCCTCTGAGATTAAACAGGCTGAGAGACAACAATTGGCCAAAATCATCCCCAAAATTCCACCACTGTATGGAGACTTGAAATTGTTTATCATACCTAATCCAACAAACAAATTACTCAATTGGCATACCAATTGGTATACCTTGGTTCCAGATGGGACTTATATGGTATCTAATTATGTTCACTTCATAGGATATACCTGTCACTTCAGACTTTTTGATTAATGTCCCCCAAATAATCTAATTTTAGATTAGCAGAGTTCCCATAATTCCATTGGAACATCCCCACAAAATAGTGAACAATTACATACTCTAGGCCAGTGTTTCTCAATCTCAGCAACTTTAAGATATGTGAGCTTCAACTTCCAGAATTCCCCGCCAGCATGTGTACTAAAGTTGCTGATGTTAAGAAATACTGGCCTAAGCAACATCTGCAGAATTATTGGAATTAACAGGCATCCAGAAGTAATGCTTATTCATGAAATGACATTTTATTGTAAGATAGTACTAAGGAAGACAACAACTTCCCCTAACTACATCAAAACATTTCTTAAATACCCTCCCATCATGATATTCGTGTGAGGAGAGACAACTATTTGGAACTATGACACTGGCACTAAAACCTTCCATTCAACTTGATGTTTATTTTGAAACATGATTATGTTGGCCCAAGTGGAATCAGGAGATTAAATTGACTGATGTTATGGTATATAATCAACAAAAACAGTTTATTAAATTTTAATACCTTCCATTTACAAAAGTGTGCATCTAATTTAATCCAATTCCCAGATTTCAATTAGCATCAAATATAAATTGCATTTATCTTACAAACCAGAGACTAGAATATAAATGCCAAATTGTGGCCCTTTTCCCACAATTTGAATAAAACAAAGTGAGGCGATAATTTTTTTTTTGTAAGATGGAACAAAAACCATTCTTGCTTAAAATTATTCTTTAAATCTTTTGATTGTCCAATTCCCCATATGCCCAATTTACAATGGTGGCCAAAATTGTAGAAACCTTTTGGGAAAAGTGTATTTTTGAGGTTTGATGGCTAATAGCACCACTTTTTTTTTGGAGTAGTACTATAAAATTATATATCAATGGAAAGATAATTTAATTTAATGTAATGCTTTTCAACCTTTATTTGAGAGATAAAAGTGGTTTTTGTGTATGTGTGTGGAATTCTAGATTTTAGGGCAAATTCCTGCAGTCTGCACCAAACAGTCCTTGCACTCAACTTCACATTGCATTGCGCCATTTCATCTTGTATACACCAGGATGATTTTCTTCTGTCATGTAGGCACAGTCTCTTAATTCTTCTATCATCACTTGCTGCTGTGCACCTTTTCCTGTCTTTACCAGTGTGGTTTTGTAGTGACCAGTCAACTCTTTGCACCATTACTTTAATTACTTTAAACTTTACTTTAATTTTACTTTAATTGTAATTTTAATTTATTACAAGCTTACTAAATGAAAGAACACAAAAAACCCAACCAACTTGATAGTGATCACATAACACACTGACAAATGTCCTCCTCACAGCTTCAATACATGACATCAATAACTGAATCCTACTGTGATCTGATTGGCTCATTTCCAAAACAAGATGACACCTGATTGCTCTCTAAACACTCATGCTCATTGGCTACAATCAGATGAAGATAAGCTACCTGTGGTGTTATTAGCTATCAAACCTCAAAAATATACTTTCCCCAAAAGGTTTCCACAATTTTGGCCACTCCTGTACTTTTATTTTGTATTAGTTAGATCTTTTGTTCAGTTGTTTTCTGAGAGATAAGTTGGTAGCTTGATTCTATCAAATAAAATTTATTTCCATCAAAAGTAGAAGGTCTAAATTTTGACAGGCTTGTTACTGATTAATCACATCTTCACTCAAATATTAAAACACACAACAGAAAAAAATTAAATTCTTAAAAAGTATACACTGCTTGTGATTCTATAGCTTGTATTATACAAACCATGTTGTATAAGCTAAAGTCTTAAATCTCTTATAGATAATAGATACACATAACATTATACAACAAACGTAGTATTCTACAACATACTGCAAAGGCCCATACTGTAAATATTCAGGGACTTCAAAGTATAAAATATGTCAGCTACATGGTAATAAGGAAAGTATTAAATGTGCACCAGCTTTTTATAAGGATCATCTAGAACTCAATATATTTGCTTGTTCCAAGTTAGAATAAAAAAACAATCTGGTGCCATCACCTGAATTAGTGCTAACAATTTGTGATATCGCTATGGAGCAAAATTATTGGATTTCACAGTAATATGAAGTTAATTTAACATAAAAGCAAAACCATTGTCTCAGAAACATTTGTCAACTTTATTGATATTACATAATCAACTGCACTGCTTACCATGATATTGTAATTTTGAATTATGTACTACTGAATTGTGGTGCAGTAAAAAGTACCTGAGGGTTGTGGGTTAGGGTTGATCCAAAGTGAAATGTGCTCTTTGGGCTTTCTAGCATTAAAACCTTTCTACACTAGAATTGGATTTGCCATTAAATTCATTTCTGTATCAGTTATGTTGAGAAATAACTAGCGTAGATTGCAATTTGGCTCATTCAACACTTCTAGTTTAGTACTGAGTTTAGTATTAAACTACAACGCTTGTAGTTTAGTATTCTGAGCTACAACAGAAGCTCAGTATTCCTTCCCTTAAGCATTGCATTGGTATAATAATCTGGAATGTCACCTCACACTGTTAAAATATGACTTCACATATCACATATAAACTAAAACCATTATTTAGAAGCCTCAATAACTGGGTTCTGATCAAAACCTGTTTATATGACACATTCTAACCTTACTAACTCTTCATTGAGAATTTAAGCTGAGGTGACAATCAAAATAGTTAACAGTACAAAATAATATGGGTAATCATGCAGCAGTTCGGTTGTTGGTTTGACTGCAATGCCTCTTGTCCAGAGATGCCCAGGAAATAAAAACATGAGAGTGGCCAATCGTTGGGAACTTCATTCACATGACAACTTTTTGTTACTGGTACTGCTTAATTTTAAGGTTCCTGAATGTCCTGAAGGTTTAAGGTTTAAATGTCCTGAAATGAGCCACCTTGTACATTTGGATGGGAAGACAAACTGGTTTATTGTTTCAGAGTTTGTCCCAAAACAAAAAAAAATGTTACTTATTCCTAAATTTCATTTTGCTTTAAATAGGTACTTGCTTTCTCTTTAGGAAGAGGAAGTGTAAAATGCATAAAATCTCCATTACCACATCAAAAAACAAATTTCTTTCCTAACAAGTTCAGTAAAAAACTCCATCTCTATCATTATTTTTTGGCAACTTTTGTTAAAAGAGAAAAATTCAGCCTTGGGAAGCTGTTGATTGCCTCAACCACTGAGTATAACAAAGGAATTAGTGTTGTCATTTAGTAACTTTGGCAGTTGTTTAAAATATACTTTCCTTTTTTTTCTTTCCAGTATATTTCCAAAGAGACTGGGCAACTGCATTACATATTTTAAAAGCTCAGTCACTCTTTATTTTATTTTGGGACTGTGTATTATGAACATTTCTTCCAAGAGTTCCTAATAATAGGTAAACCACAAGAGAAAAAAAGAATATTTAGCACCAGCTGGATTCAGACTTGTCATATTTAGAATAGATCACATGATAAATTTAAGTCACATTTGATTCATAGGGTCTACTTTAAGTAGAATGAAATCTGGATCCATCCTCCCACAAACTTCTAACTGGCAGCAATAATATAAATTATTTTTCATCCTTTTCATCTGAGGAGAAATCTGCAAATTTTGGTGTCATATTTATAGCAAGCAACTCTCAATCTTGCTTTTCATGACTTAGCTTATGGTATTCTGAAAAATGTTCTTTTTTATTTAGTTCATGGTAAATAGTATAATTCTCATAGCTGGGGTGAAGTAACCTTCATTTATCTTACTTAGAAAAAAGCCAAAAGGCATCAGTGTCCTGATTTTATATAAGTATATTAAAAAAAAAAACCAGATCACCAAAAGCAATTTAAAAAGGTTTTCAAAATATCCTAGGAATGAGATAAAGAAACAAGCCTTTCTTGCAAAGGATTTTTTTTATTTCAGCTGCAGTAATAAACATACTTCTACTGAATTGTAAAAAGTATCCATGACAAAGAATCAGAATACAATTGACAGATATTTAGATAGCCCAAGGAAAAATAAATGCATCGCAAATCACATTGCTGAAGTAAAACAGACAGTGGAAAAGGCAAGACAGCTTTTTAAAAAAGAACTTTTTTGTTTTATTGATTATAGCAAGATTTTTAACTATCAACTAGTGACTATGTATTAAAACACTGGTGTAAACCCATCTCATCTGGTTATTGAACAAGTAGAAATCAAAATTAAAACTAATAAACACCAGGTCTGCTAATAATGTCACTATCATGGCTGTAATGATGGGAAAGGAGTTCAGGAATCTCATTAAAGATAAAAGAAGAAAATGTAAAATAGATTATATTAAAACAACAACCACAACCACAAATATTATCTCAGTAGGCGATACCAATTTAATACAAATAGAGGAAAACATAATGTTGTCTGCTCAATAATTCTTAGGATGTTAACTATAACTATGAAATAAATATACATTGGCTAATTACAAAAAAATATTTTAACAACTGTAGATTAAATATTGAGGTGCAGAGTCATGACACTAGCTTCAAAGGTAAGTACTGGAAAGGCTGACCACTTCCCAGTGGTCTCATATGGCTCCGAAAAATTGTTTCATTTCAAAAGCCAAACCCTTCCCCCAAAAATTTGCTGGACAAATTTGTTGAGAATACAAATACAAGAAAACAAATTAGTCAAGACTAGCAATACAAGATCAAATCAATACTAGATGAAATCCAATCAGATGCTTGCTGGAAATACTACTAATAAAATTAAAATAAAGGTACACTGTTGTTCTGTTGTTCTGTTTCCCGTGCAGTTCTATGGACACTTAAAAAGAACCTAATACTGTGATGGCAAACCTATGGCATGCGTGCCAGAAGTGGCATGCAAAGCCATCTTTCTGGGCACGTGAGCTGTTGTCCGTTGCTGTTCCAGGTTCCGGTGCATTGGCCAGCTGGTTTTCAAGTGCACAGGAGTGCTGGAAACCAGAAGAGCAGCCACCCAGTGTGCATGTGCGCGCTGGGAAGATGATCTTCTGGTTTCTGGCGCACACCTGTGCACTGAACAGCTGGTCTTTGTGCACACATGCGTGCCAGAAACCGGAAGATCGGGTGGCTGGTGGGCATGCCAGAAACCAGAAGATAATCTTCCTGGTGTATGTGTACCAGGCAGCTGCTCTTCTGGTTTCCGGTGTGCACATGCACACCAGCCACCTGGTCTTCGCACGCACATGAACAGCAGAAACTGGAAAACCAGGTGGCCAGTGCACAGTGTGCATGCATGCACTGGAAACTGGAAGATCATGTACACCAGATAACTGCTGTTCCAGTTTCCGGCACGTATGTATTGAAAACTTGGTGCCAACACTGACCTAACACATTCTCATATCCACAGGAGAAGAAACAACATGTCTTCCCTCATAAATGCTATTAGCCAAACCATGTTGGCAATCATCAGGATTTAGAAATATCTTCCAGTGTTTTTCCCATTCTTAGATAGCAATGATTTTTCAGATCTACTGAATAACACTTAGCAATAGCACTTAGACTTATATACTGCTTCACAGTGCTTTATAGCTCTCTCTAAGTGGTTTACAGAGTCAGCTTATTGCCCCCAACAATCTCATTTGGGGTCCTCATTTTACTAACCTTGGAAAGATGGAAGGCTAAGTCAACCTTGAGCCATTCCAAATCAAACTCCTGGAGTGAGCAGTGCATTGCCTTCTAACCACTGCACCACCATGGCTCTCTTAAGAAAGGAAGGATTCCCTTGAACAATTCAAATTTAACAACTGCTTTCTTTTCCAGAATGTATAGGATAGAATATAATTCTATGATTTTATACATAAAATCAATACAAAACTAATGCAAGCTAACCCCTCAAGTATTTGTTGGAAGTAAGCCCCTTGAATCAATTGGGGATATTGTATGAGTGGAGTTTTAAGTATAAGTTAAGCAAATTTCTTTTCCATATTATATTTACCATCCAGTAAAACTATAATGAATCAGATAATATTTCTGAGGAGTGTTTTCCTGTGTATGAACTCAACTGAAAGGATTGAGCCATTCTAAGCAGGTTAAAACCATCTTAACTAAGAAAGATTTCAGCAGTATGTGTGAAGTATCAGAGACACAATGACCTGCAGTTTTAAAGAAAATGAATATAAGACATGAATTTATAAGACTACAAACCAGCCTTTAAAAGGAATTACTCAGATATCATCCAAAACACCCAAAAGCACATATAGAAAATATTTTAGATTACAGAGAAAAATGTCTCTGAGCAGATGAATTTTCAGGGCCAATGGTGCAACCCAGAACATAAAGCAACCTCCAGAAGAAACTTGTCTCCAATGCTTCTAAGATAGTTCAAAGGATTCCAAGAAATAGGGAAAGATTAATTAATCCCTCCAGTCTCGTAAAATGATGTTATTCCCTTTCCCAAGGCCCCTTCCAGGCTAGGTTCTTTATATTCTCAAAATCCTCCTAAAAGCTGAGGCAGCAGAATTTTAGCTTTAGCTTTAATACAGGAAGTCTTTTCCTTGGGTTAGTAAACCAGTAGTATTTTAAAAAGTCCATACCTAAATAATATTTTATTTTCTTCAGGTAAGCTGGGAAACCACGACACTTGTTGATATCTAAACTTATCACCTGGCAGCCATGAATACAACAACAGTAATTAGGAATTCACAGTACTTGTTATACTAATGGAATCATGATTAAACTTGATAATCAGTTTCCCTATTTCAAAAATCTAGTGTAAAAAAATAATTATTTAATGAGCCAGAATCTATGTAGGGACACAGATGTGTAATATATGATGGCACTACCACAATTAACCTTTATCTCCATTTCTATATTAATTTTCACATATGTTCACAACTAGCCAATAGATAAATAAAAAGCACAGCAAAGGAGTACAAAAATTTAACTGATTTTTCTAAAGTTAAAAGGGAATGGATACTTATTACTACATTAGTGTTTCATTATGTTGGGTGAAGGTCCTGTGTAGGAGAATTCCTATTACCTAATAATGATCCTCGCCATTTCCCAAATTGAAGATAGATGTGTTGGGTCACATGGAGACCTGGATTATCTCCTGCCTGATGGTGTGTGTAGTATGTAAAGTGTTGGACTAGGCCTGGGAAATGCAGCATGAAACCAACTCTTAACCATGAAAAATTGCTGGGTACCTTCTTTCCAATCACTTTATTTCTCAGCCCAGTTACTCATATAGGTGGAACTATTATAAGGACATGATGAAGTGTGATCCCTGTGTAAGCATATTAAGTTTTTGAGAAAGGTGAACTATTAATGTTATAAATAAACAAACTAAAATGCTACAAATATAAATTATTGTTAATATTGATAGATGGCTTTTAGGCATTACTACAGGAAATATTAGAGAGTGAACTTGGGCTTTGTGTGAAAAACAAGTATTTTACTACTGAGCTATGAAGATTTTTTTTTTAACCTAACAAGAAGAATACCTAACAATAGTCTGATAATGTCTTCTCCACAGCATCTGGCATTCAGAAGTGTTTTGAGATCACTACAGTTTGACTTCAATTATGCCATGGATATAAAAAAAGTCTACACACCCCTGTTTAAGGGCCAGGTTTTTGAGACGTAAAATAATCAGATTAATATAAATCACTTCAGATTTTTTCCATCTTTAATATAACATATAAAATGTACAATTCAATTGAAAAACAAAGTGAAATTTTCAGGGGGAAGGAAATAATTTAAAAAATTACAATAGGGTATAAGGCATAGGTTTGCACACCCTCTTATTAAGTAGCTATGTGGTTGAGTTCAGAATGGTATTAAATTGTAGTCAGTACACATCTGCCATCAATTAAAGTGACACTGACCAAGCTGATATAAAGTTCAGGTGTAGTAGGATTTTTATGATATTTATTTAGTGGCCTCTTACAGCAAAAGCCATGATCAGCAAAAAGCTTAGAAAACATTAGATGGAAATATCGTTGTTGGGGAGGTAATGGTCAGAAAAATGATACAATTTTTTTTCAAGCTATTGGATTATACCAGGTGTCGGCAACCCGCAGTTCCGGAGCTGCATGCAGCTCTTTGGGCCCCCTGCTGTGGTTCCCTGTCCCATCACTGGTTGGCCTCATCCCTTGCCCCTCTTATTTCCTTTTTAGATGCCAGCCCGAAGCGGCAGGAAGTGAAGGCTGCCTTACACCCAAATGTGGCACGAAGGCAAGTAAAGGGCAGCTTCGCTCCTGCACTCTCCTTCCCCCAAGCAGGGAACATGCACACGTGTGGGGAAACCTTCCTCAAGTGAGCGCCAAAGCATAGCAAAGGCACGTATGGGATGGGTGACTTCTCACTTAGGAGGGTCTTAGCAGGACGTGGCTTCTCTCCTGCACTAATGATCCGGCCATCACTCTTGTGATGCCCTGGCTGTGGCTGAGCCAAAAGTGTGTGCACACGCGAGGAGACCCTCCTCAAGCAATCACCAAAGCTCAGGAAAGGTGCGCGCAGGGAGGGCAGCAGGTTACATAAGGAGGGTCTCCCCATGTGTGTGCATGCTCCTGGCTCAGCCACAGCTGGCCAGGGTCTCACAAGAGTGGGAGGAGGAGGAGAGTGCAAGAGTGAAGCTTCCTTGTACCTGGCTTCATGCCACATTTGCACATAAGGCAGCTTTCGCTTCCTGCCACTTCGGGCTGGAGTTTTCACCCTCCACACTCAACTGAAGAGCTGCTGGGGGTGGGGGATGCAACAGCAAGGTGATGGCCAGAGCATTACTGCAGGAGAAAAGTCTTATCCTGTTAAGCGAGTGGCTGCTTTGGTGCTTGCTTGGGGAGAGTTCCCCATGCATGTGCATGCTCCTGCTCAGCCACGGCTGGCCAGGGTATCACAAGAGGAGGGGGGAGGGCTTTGAGATAATTGGCTCCTCCCATAAGATATAAAGGAGGAGCAAAGGCAGATGAGCCCTTTGCAGGAAGCAACCGTTATTCGTGCTGGCCAATTTCAAGACTGAAGCTCTGTGTTGACTCTGTGTTCTGTGTGACTTTGGAAAGTTAATTGCCAATTAGGTTGGCAGCGTGTTAAGGGAGATAAAGGTGGGTGTTTATCACCATTATCCCAAAGAACTGTGGCAGATTTCTGTCGGGCTCTTTACAATTATTTGGGAGTCCTCTGTGAATGAACAGATTGAGAATGAACAGGCTCTGAATGAGCAGAATTCACAGCCATGGAAATAAAAAGAGGGTTTTAGAGACTCATTGTGTACTTTTATTGTATCAGGAAGCCTAGGTCAGAACACAAGTGAGGAAAACATGGCACAACAGTGACATTACCAAGAAATGGATATCCCTTCAATTGATGAAAAACAAGATGAAAACTGAGAGGCTGCCAAGAGCTGCAGCAATTTGTGTCTATCACTTGTTGTGTACTACACAAGACAACAATCTCTGTATTCTTTGCATGTCTAGACTGTGGGGTAGAATGGCAAAATGGAAGACTTTTCTTCCAAAGACAAATATCCTAGCCCAGCTACATTTTGCAAAAACCTACATCAAGTCTGACAAAAGCATGTGGGAAAATGTGTTACGATGTATTGAGACCAAGACTGAACATTTTGGCCATAATTTTAAAAAGTAAAAAGGTTTGGTGCAAAAACAACTCTGAACATCACTAAAAGTATATCATACTCCTAATGAAACATGATGATGGAAGCATTATATTTTGGGGCTGTTTTTGTTCAGTTGGGACTTAAGAAGTCAAAGTGGAGGGAATTATGTACAATTCCAAATATCAATCAATTCAGGCACAAAACCTTCAAGTCTCTGCTAAAATACTGAAGACAAATTTCACCTTCATGACAACAAGCCAGAGCAAACCTCCAAATAAACAAAAGAATAGCTTCATCAGAAGAAGTTCAAAGTTTTGGAATGGCCCAGCCAGAGTCTGGAAATGAATCCAATTGAAAATCTGGAGGGTGACTTGAAGAGGGCTGTGTACAGCAGATATCCTTGCAATATGACACATGTGGAGTGCTTTTGCAAGGCAGAATGGGCAAAGATTCCCAAGGCAACCCGTGCCATGCTAATAGGCTTGTAACCCAAAAGACTGAATACTATCATAAAATGACAAGGTGCTTCAACAAAGTATTAGTTTAAGGGGAGCACTCTTATACATATGGTCACATTACTGTGCCTTTTAATTATTTTTCTCCTGAAAGTATTTCAGTTTGTTTTTAAATTGAATTGTACAACTTATATTTAAGCTTAAAAGAATTCTGAAGTGATTCATTTTGCTCTGGGTTTTTTTACATCTCAAAAACCTGGCATTACAACAAGTACGTATAGACTTTTTATATCCACTGTACATCATTATTCTCAGAGAAATCCAATAGTTTAATGTAGAAGAATTCTTTCCATAAACAATTCTAATTTTTACTCTAATTTTTTATCTAATCTGAAAATATAATGATGAAAAATTATTTTTGCTTGAAAGGATGCAAATGACCTTTAGTTGGAATATAAGTATATTTTAAAATGGGAACAGCTGGAAAGTATTCCAGTTCAGAGAGAGAGAAAAATTGGACCTAATACCATATAGAGTTTGATTATTACAAAGTAGGAAGGGGGGGACTGTTACTCTGGAGAATAACTAGATTGTTTCTAGTGAAGAAACCTGGGAATGGTATATAAATAAATGCAGGAAAAGTGTTACAAAAATATATAATTATTAGGCTGAAATAATAAGTCAATATGGAAAAAAAAACAATAACAATTTGCCTTAATTATCTTAAAGTGAAAATCAACATAGAACGAGGTGTATGACAATATTAGTTATCCTTTTCTCAGCCGGCTTTGAAGAAGTATTTCACAAACTAGACTGGGCAAAAGATGGAATAAAAATCAATGGCACTTATTTAAATTACTTAAGATTTGCAGATGTTGTTTGTTCTCTTCTCATAAGAATCAGAAGAGCTACAAAGACACATATAAGGACTGCACAAAACAGGAAAACTATTTGGCTTAAAAATAAATCTGAAAAAGAGCTAGGCTAAGTTGAATAAATTCACCAAAGAAAGAAAAAAAATGTATCTGGAGAAGAACTAGATATAACAGACCATTACATATACCTTTGCCAATAGATCTCAATAGAAGTTGATACAAAAAAATAAATTGAATGGCATGTTAAATGTGGTTGGCAGGCATTTGGTAAGTTAAGCATAATTTTCAAGAACAACCTCCCCCTGAAGAGACAAGTTTATGATCAGTTGTGCTACCTGAGCTACCAAATGCCAGCGAAACATGGATATTAATCACACAATAAATACAAAAGCTTACGAGTGGCACAAAGAGCCAGGAAAAGATACATGCTCGGCATCACAAGACAAGATAGAAAGACCTGCACATGGATTAAAAAAGAAATGAAAATATATGGTATCATCAAGACAGTAAAAGAATTGAAATGGAAATGGTCTGGTCACATAGCAGGAAGAACTAATGGCAGGTGAACTAAAGCAGCCATAGAATGGATTTCACTTTATAAAAAGTGCCTACAAAAGAGACCTAAAAAAGGATGGAGCAGCAACATCGGCAAGTATTGCTGGGCCAATTGGCATGTGGAAGATGCCTTCATCCTGCAGGTGGAAGACAATGGCTAGAATGATGATGATGATGATGAATAAGTCAATAACTTTTAAATAATTTTTCAGATTACATTCCAAAATAAGTTTTAATTAGGTGGATTGCAGGGAAAAAATAGATTTATCAGGATTACTTTTCAATATAATGCCTATAGTTCCTCAGCTGTAATTAAGTTAACCTGAAGAAGAAAATACTAACTCCTTTACAGTTTCTGCAGAATTTTTATTAGGTTTCAATAAAACAGTGAGATTAAAAAAAGCAAAGAAAAATAACACATAACTTAAAGGCAGTCCATTTTAAACAAGCTTGCTTTCCATATCAAGCTTGGTTTTAGAGGATTAGTTCAAGTTTCAAAAAATTAGAATGAATAATCTGAAAGCATTTTATCCTTGCAATTAAAGCCAAATTGTTTGCTTAGATGTATGCATTCAGCTCTACAGCAATTTTCTACATGAAAGTAAAAAGCTCTTCATAATCTTCAGAAATGTCAGTAAAATAAACAGTTTTACAATCTTACTTAATTAGTCCAATACTTCCTGACAGTACAATTAATCAGGGGAACAGCTTGCTTCAAAAGTTGTGAGTGCTCCAACACTGGAGGCTTTTAAGAAAATACTGGACAAATGTTGATCTGAAATAGTATATACTTTCCTGCTTGAGCAGGGGAGTGGACTAGAAAATCTCAAAGATCCCTTCCAACTCTGTTATTCTGTTACTTAAGTACAGTCTTTAAGTTGGATGAACATTGGATGTTTAAGAACATAAATAAAATATGGAGATATATATATATATATATATATATACATACATACATACATATATATATATATATTCTGAGGTTTTCACGGGTGTTTGTATGTAACCCGAACAACCAAAGACCTATATCTATCTATCTATCTATCTATCTATCTATCTATCTATCTATCTATCTATCTATCTATCTCTGATAAAGCCTAGAAACTAGTGAATGGGATTTCACTGAACTATGGCTGTAAAAAGATCTTAATTTACGTAGGAGAAACCTTGTCCCAAGGGTACTTTTTTTCAAAAAACTTGGAATTTTCTTTGTTTTGCTTCAAGACATTTTGCTTCATCCCCAAGGAGATTCTTTAGTTCTGAAGAAGAACTGAAGAAGCTTCTCGGATGAGAAGCAAAACGTCTTCAAGCAAAACAAAGAAAGTCCAAGGTTTTTTTGGGGAAAAGCACCTTTTAGGTGCTTTTTAATCACCAGAAGATTATGATCTATGATTGGACAACAGCGGAAACTAAAAGGCAAAACCATCGTTTTTACATTTTGGACAATGATTTATTGCTTTTAAAAAAAGGAAATGAAAAAGCCCTTTGATGTTTAAAGAACATCAACTATTTTCTCCATTTCTTAAAATGTCTTTGAGTCAGTGTTGACTCTTGGCAACTGCCTGAACTTGTCCCCGCAGTTTGTTTGACAAGATTTCAGAAGTGATTTGCCATTGCTTCCTTCCTAGGGCTGAGAGAAAATGACTGGTCCAAGGTTATCCAGCTGGCTTTGTGCCTAAGGCAGGACTAGGACTCACGATTTATTCACTGGAAGGTTTAAAAATGTAGAAATTTTGAAAGTGATACAGCTGTATTCCTCCGTCTGCATGAGGAACAAAAGTCCTGTGCTCTAATTTTATTTTTTTTACCTACCTCCAAATAGACCAGCTACAGTTGAGGGTTCATTGCAGAAATGGGAAGCATTAGGATAAGTTTGTGGGCCACAAAAAGAATCTGATAGAAGCACGTGAAGCAGAAGAGCAAAGGAGGAATGTTATGGAAAAAGAAAAGAAAAAATAAACAGTGCACACTATTATATGGTTAACCAAATATTCAGACACTAAGTTAAGACTATAACTACATGACATCCAACACAGAGAGACAACCTAGGATCTTCTTAAATAGTAAAGAATAGTTACTATTCTTTGGATAGTTTTATTCTATCTAAAGACAAAACAGAACATTAAATGTTACATTTTATATCTCAAAAATGGGAAAAAAGTAAAGTGGGAGAGCTGATTACAAGTAGTCCTCGACTTACAATAGTTTGTTTAATGGCCATTCAAGGGCACTGAAAAATGTGACTTATGGCCGTTTTTTCAGTTATGACCTTTCCCTCATCCCCATGATCATGTGATCAAAATTCAGATGCAACTGGTTCATATTTATGACTGTGGCTGTGTCCCAAGGTTATGTGATCCCCTTTTGCGACCTTATGACAAGCAGGGTCAAATGGGGAAATCAGATTCACTTAGCAACCCTGTTACTAACTTACCAACTGCAGTGATTCACTTAACGACTGTGGCAAGAAAGGTCATAAAATGGGGCAAAACTCACTTAACAAATGTCTTACTTAACAACAAAAAAATTGTGGCTCAATTGTGGCCATAAGTCAAGCAGTGGTGGTACTCAGCCGGTTCTATCTGGTTCGGGCAAACTGGTAGCGGCGGCGGTAAACTCCGCCCACTCGCCCGGATGTAATCACATCCCATTTTTGACAATCTGCACGTGCATGGATGGCCCTGCACATGCATGGAGGTGGCACATGCACTCGCATTTGTGAACTGGTACCGAAGGTAAGTGAATACCACCCCTAAAGTCAAGGTCTACCCATAGTGGATGATTATATGGGGGTCAGGTTAAAAAAAAACACCAGAATGAACAACCACAAAAGTTAAACTGAAAGTCACAGGTTTGGGCACAAATGATTTGGGTGTTACATTTCTCAGATCAGATAGCACTGCACCTTACTTAATTTACTGACCAAAGTCGCAAAACGATTAACGGCATCCATGAGAACTCATACCTGAGCAGGATATGAAGTGGTATAGATCACTGGGGAACTCTCTGTGGTAGGGCCATTTAGGTGTCTGGCACCACAATATTAATGATTGACTGAAGCAAAGCTTAACATCTTCCAGAGGGAAAAATCAATGACAAAAACTAACTGATACGGAGTCAAACAGAGAGAAGACAGAAAGGTAGATGGAAAGGAATGTAACGTAACCCCCTCCCATCATTCACTCATCTTTAAAATTCAATCGTACAGATAGTACTCAGCTTACAAGTTTTCGTTAACGATTGTTCTAAGTTACACTGTCACACCAATGGCCATTTGATGGCAATTCAGGTGCTTTGTCAAAATGGTTGCTGCATCTTGAGGTCACGTGATCACAATCTGCAATTTCCCCCAGCCAGCTTCTTGATAAACAAAGTCAATTGGGGAAGCTGGGTTCTGGCTTAACGACAGTGTGATTCACTTAACAACCATGTGATTCGTTTAACAACCATGGTAAAAACCAGTCGAGTCATGCTGGGCAGGTGATGCCTTGCCGAAAGACCATATTGCTTAGCAGCCAAAATTCCGGTCCCAATTGGGGTCATAAGTCGAGGACTACCTGTACTTAAACTAAATCAGGGGTCTCTAAATTTGGCAACTTTTAAAACTGGTGGACTTGAACTCTCAGAAATCATCAGCCAGTCAGCTGAGGAATTCTGGGAGTTGAAGTCCACCAGTCTTAAAGTTGCCAGGTTTGGAGACCCCTGAATTAAATCACTGGTAGATATTATGAAAGTTGTTCAGAAATGGACTCTTTTTTTCTCTTTCCCTACTGAAAGACCTTAGGTTTGTCTAAGATTGACTAGTCCCATCAGAGAAAAGAAAAGCCAGCTAGCCAGCCAGTACTTTACCAACAAACATCTCATGAGTTGGTGTCCTAGAAGTGAAAGAAGAAGGGTGAACATCAGAGGAGACAGAAAGGTGATCGCTAGATTTTGTGAGGAAAGGATTTAAGTTTGGAATGGCATCGTCGACGGCATCAGGAGTGGATGCGAAAGGATCTGTAACAGTTCAGGTGGAGCAAGAAGGAAAAGGAAGGCCATAGTCTGTCTATATACATGGAAAATATGCAAACTTTGTATTTATGTATTTGAGCAGAATGAATTAACAGATACC
>JANHZT010006410.1:5244-16497 GCA_032468215.1 Stegonotus admiraltiensis
AAGCCCCGCAAATCTACAGCCGCTGTTTAAGGCTAGGGGTCTTATTAGTAAAAGTCCATAGTCTAACATTGTTTCTCGCCTGGGTTGGTGTCACTCACCCGGCTTCAAAGCACATAGTTCTTTCTTTCTTCTTTCCTCCTGCACAATTCTTTTCCCAGTTTGTCCCAGCTTCGTGGCAGTCGCCATGGCTGCTTCCCCCTGCTGCCGACTCAGAGGGTTCCCTCCGGCCTCTGAGGAACTTGCCTGTTCCTCTTGGCCGTCCGAGGTGCCCTTCTCCTTCCCCTGTCCCTACAAGACAGGTTCAGTCCAAAGACCCATCGGCGGTGGCTCGTCAGTCAGGGTTTTTGCAGGGCTCATCAGAGCCCACTATTTCCCTGACTGCATCGCTGGGACACCAAACCAGAAGTCTCTTAGAAGCAACTCTTGTTTCTGAAGTATGTCTAGAACAGGGTTCCTCAAAAATTGTCAGTATCAGTCAATGTTATTATAGTTTGTCACACAGTCAGCCAAAGGCTAGGCAGATTATATTATATAATAATATTAAAGATATAGTTCCAGAACGTAAGCTGTTTCAGATAAAGCTACCTTTTGCAATTAATAGAGGGTGATTTTGTCGATGCCAATAGTGTTCAAATGGTACTCCAGATGTTTGGAGAATACACCCAAGGATTGCATCTGTTTCCAGTCTTAACCAATCATTAAATGAAGACTATATGTATAGGATTATTATCTATGTGAGTTCTGGCACGAAGAATCATATAATCTTGTGAGCTCTCAATTCCAATTTGGAATGTTACTGGAAGTATTAATGTTTTTTATGGTTATGAGAACCAAATCTCCATGGTATTATGTTCAGTAATATGGAGGTGATCCGCAGTTTACAACTACAATTTAGCCCGATATCTTGGTCATTGAACAAAGTAGTCATTAAGCAAGGTATCACATGACTGCCACATGATTGTTTCATTCAATGATTACAATCTTGGCATTCTTGGTAGTGGTTGTTATGTAATTGTGTGGGTTGTTAAGCGCATGGCTTCTCAGGTAAGGAGTGCAGGGTCCTGGGTGGGTGGGAAACTATGGGAGCCTTCACAAAGGAGCTGAAAATTCTCCTTGCCAAAATCCAAACAGGAAGAAACACACATGTGTGGCCTACATCAGTTCTCCCAAGACCTCCCTCGCTTGTCTGAGGAACCCTGCATTGCTTACTTTATGACGCTGCCTCTCCACTCTCTGCTTGGATTTTAGTTCCCTTTTATCTTTAGGGGCTGCTGAAAGAGCTGCCTACTGAAGGATGACATCTCTCTTCCATGTGTGGAAGGGAATGTCTTTGGTGAGGTTCAGGATCTAAGCTCCATTTTTGCACCCCACCAAAAGAGTTCAGCTCTCCTCTGCACATGGAAGGGAACTCATTTGGTCAAGTGCAAAAACGAAGACCAAATCAGCAGGTAGGTCTTTTAGCCACTCCCCAGATATGAGAGGGAGTCCTCTCAGCAGGCGGCTTGCAATCTTCCCTCCCAGTTTTCCCATTGACTGTCTGGCAAATCTAGCACAGAACATTGCTAATGGTGATCACATAATCACAGGGTGCTTGGTAACTGATTATGTGAACAATTGCCAAGTGCCCAGATCCCAATCACTTCAACATGCGTGGGGTGGGGGTGGGGGCAGCAGGGCAATATTGGTCAGAAGTGCTTTAAAGGCTCTAAAGTACCCTTTTCAAGGCCATGTAACTTTAAGGACTACCTGTACTGAATTCTATTTCTGTCTGACCAAGTTAACATATTTCATAGCATGAAGGAGAATCTTCCTGAATATCTATTTATTTAACTGTTTGCCTATCTCCATCTTTCAAACACAAATGCCTTTTGCAAAAGGCTTTCACAAATTCATTGAAATGAATTTCAATAAAATACAATTATTAAAATAGTATTAAAGTATAACTATTTCATATCTGCTATGTATTACAGAAGCACTGAATTTTAGTGATAAAAACAGAAAATTACTTTCAAGCAAGTTTGATTTGCCCTTGGAAACATCAGGGTATAATTTTTCCTTTTAAAAATGAAAATAACTATTGATATGTAATTTTAGAAAAAATAACAGAACATGCTGTTCCTTTGCATTGCCATTTTATGTATAAGAAGAAAAGGCATAATTAGATTTTTGTAGGAAACATTTTTGATGTTTTCTCTTCTGATTCTGAAAATGGAGTAACTTTTTTGGATGATACTCCTTTATCTATTTGCATGATGATCAACTAGAGGTGAAGCTACCCAGTTTTCCTGCACACCAGAAAATAATTCATTTTGGTACTTTTAAATAGGCAAATGCAAAATATTCTTTTATAGTATATATCAAATTATCAACAATTTCAATTACATCTGTGCTTAGATTCAGTTTCATAAGAAGAAGTTTATGTAATTAACCTGGCATTGTATCATTAACAAAATATGAATACATAATCCTTTTCCACATCTCTGTTAAATTTTGTGCCCACATCATTATTAGTTAGTTATTAGTTAATTAGTAGTATGAAACTGCACTGGTTCAGAGCATCTATGAATGATATAGTCCTATAGCCTGCTTTGAAGCATTTTAATAAAGATTACAGTGATAATAATTTCTATGCCTCACATGTAATAATCACGCAAGAAGACCAGTCTGTATTTATAACCACTGCACCTCATAGATAATTGAAAACATTATATATGAATTTTATTGTTTTGTAGCAATAGTTCACTGCTATATTTACACCCTCTAGGGTACATGTAGCATGGAAATTTGTTGATTGAAAATGTGTGGGTATTTTTGCTATGTACAACAGCTTTTGAGTAATATGAATGAAAATGTCTATAATTAATATCTCTTTCCTTTTCCCTTGCAGGGAAATGATGTTAGAATTATCCTTGGCCAGTTTAATGAGGAAATGGCAGCAAAAGTATTCTGTTGTGTAAGTGGGGGAAAAAAGAGATAAAGAAAAGTTTTGTCACATGTCCCAATGATTAAATAAATCATTTCTTAACTCATTTAAATGTTTAATATTTATAAGCACCTCTGGGAACATACAGTATATTGTACAGTGTAGCAGAATTTCCTTAAAATTCCTTGGTTTGATATATAAGTGCAATATTTTTGCTTGATCTGAGTGTAGATTCCAAATGGTTAGAGTTAGAATTTGGAAGACTGCATGAATTTAATATATACAAATACAATGCTGCTTTTGTTGAGAAATCTGGTGTTAAGATGGATCTGATATAGCAATAGCATTTAGACATATATACTACTCCATAGTGCTTTATAGCACTCTCTGAGCAGTTTGCAAATGTCAGCAAATTGTCCCCAACAATCTGGGTCCATGTTTTAGTGACCTCAGAAGGATGGAAGGGTGAGTCAATCTTGACTCTGTCAGGATCGAAATCCTGGCTGTGGGAAGAGTTAGCCTGCAATACTGCATTCTAATCACTGTGCCACCAGGGCTCCTGTCTGTAGATTTTGGTAAAAGCCAAACACTATGTGAAAATTGGAAGAAAAATTAAATAAAGTTGCATTTGAATAATTACTGTGTATAAAGTGTCTAAATCTGGCATAGCAGATTTAAAGGTAGGAAATAATTTCAATAAATAATTCAGTCATTTATAATAAAGTGTTGAATAGCTGTTAAAAAGTTTAACATGAGTCTTTCCATTTAGTTATAAATGGAATTATCTTTTACTTTTCATTTTGTAAATCTTATAATGACATTCTCAGTAGAAATTTATTCCAAGTGTCCCTAAATTAAACCCTATGTCTGGATAAATCAAACAACTGGACAACTCTTGGGTTTTAAACAAGCTGAGTTTAAATTATTTCCTAATTTTGGTTTTAATTTTGAAATAGGATTTACCAGTTAGGAAGGCTACATCAAATATGCAGCAACAAGGGTAGTTGCAACCTGATGTAAATAAGTTGAAGCTATATGTTTGATGTAAATTAACTTGACAATCTTTTATAATAACGACAATTTCAGAATTTGATTGTTAAATAGATGTAAAAATTTTTTTGATGAAAGATAGTTTAAAATAATTTAAATAAATATTTAAATGTTTAAATATTCTAAAATTCTACTTTCCCTACCTCAGTAGAGGTAGTCCTTAACTTGTAACCATAGTTGAGCCCAAAATTTCATTGGTAAGTGTTAAGTGAATCTGACTTCTCCATTGACTTGTTTGTCAGAAGGTTGCAAAAGGGAATCATATGACCCTGAGACACTGCAACCATCATAAATATGAACCAGTTGCCAAACATTCAAATTTTGATTACATGACCATGGGAATACTGCAACAGTCTATATGTGTACATTAATACATCTGCAAGGTTCCACTACATCATCTTGTTCTTAAACGATCTATGTCATCCAGTATATTTTAATTCAGCCAAAAGCACTTTTGAACTCTCCAAGCTTCAAGAGAGCTTTAGCTAGAAATAAATGGCCAGATCATATTGCAGAATGGCAGATAGAATTAAAGCATACTTGGTGAATAGGTGAGGTTCTACTACTAGAGTTCCATGGTAGTTATTACTTTTTATAGATACAAATGCCATGTTGTACTTTCCTAATTTTAAACCCTCATTTAAAGTCGCTTAGACAAGACAATTGGCAATTGAAATGGCATATTAACCTAAATAACAAATAAATAAAGTTTCTGAACTTTTTTGGACATTTTATTTATAAAAGCCATCTTCAGTCAAAGCTTTGCTTCTCCTTTAAGCCCATTAAATGCAAAGGTGTTTGTATTATAGCAGGATTCAATTAATTGGACCTTTACTTTTCTACCAACAAGTTTGAATTGTATATAGATATATGAAAATAGATAGAATTATTTTTCCAAGCTATGGTTTATAATATTAAGATAAATGTTAGTAGCTTTTGAAGCTAAATGCACAAAACATCTGTAGAATACTTTTGTCATATGTCTGTTACATTCCACCAATGAAATTACTTCTTTTCATTCACATTTCTACTGTAGGCATTTAATGAAAAAATGTTCGGCCCTAAGTATCAATGGATAATTCCTGGGTGGTATCAGAGCTTTTGGTGGGAAAAAGCTATTCCAAAGCTGAATTCATCACACTGTCTTGGTATAAACCTTCTGGGTGCAATGGAAGGTTACATTGGAGTGGATTTTGAACCTCTCAGTTCAAAACAAATAAAAACCATTTCTGGAAGGGTAAGTTAGTTTATTGTATTCTGTTTGGGGCATTTGAAATAATCCATCAAAAATATTGTATTTCTACTGCATTGATTTCTTGCCATAATACATTGCAACCCAGGCCTAAATTTGATATACTGTTATCTATATAAATGTAAAAATGAGACTTGGGCATGATTCTTCAAATAGGAATATCAGGGCTGGCATTATATTTCAATAAATTAGAGAGATGATATTGAAAGGCATCTGGGAGAAATTAAATATATACAATAAGACATAAAAGATTATACAATTTTCTGATAGATAGCTGTCTATTATCTGTATGGAGTGCTTAAGTATAGTAGTCTGAGATGGACTGTTTTGTTCAAGTGTAAAGCGAGAAGCCTGTCAACTCTGGAGGTGTACTCTCTGTATTCCTATAAGACACTTCAATTTTTGTAGAGAGCAATTCCCTGCACAAAAGTGAACAGTTAGCTATTAATAATTAAGATTATTATTAGTACTAATAATACTGATTATCAATAATATTATTGCACCCGCTCTGCAAGACTTTTCTTAAGTGGAATTTTCCATATAAGTAGAACAATGTACGAACATTGCCTGCTTCTATAAAGAGATTTTAAGTTATTAAAATATGCTAAACGATAAAGGAATTCCATGTGCTTGAAATGTTGGAATGGGGAGAGTGATAGGAAAATTTTCTTAGCAATGGAAATGGGGAATATTTCCAAATAGAAAAATAGAGGAAGTACAAAGTTTATAAGGGGAAAAAAAGCGGACTTATGTTTGTACCTTTGTGCGCACTATTAGATCTTAATAAACATAAACAATTATTTTAAACTCAGTTTTGCCAATGAATTTCATCAGGCTAGTAATGTCCAAAGCAACATAATGAAGATCTTATTCATTTCATATTTAATATAACAAATACTATTTAGAATGTCCAGTAGTGTCCACTTATTGAATTGACATGAAAATGTGAGACTCTCTGAAGGATGACCAGTATTACAGATTTGTAGTAGTAATGACTTATTAAAAAATGAATAATTGGTAGGCTGTTACCACAAGCAGACTTAACTGAACATCTTTGTCTGCTAAGTTCTGAAAAAAGTTCAAGTCTTATTGCCAGAAGTCTCCACCTTCAACTAAGCTCTAAAAAACATAAAATATAAAGCCCAGGAAAGTAAAGACTCATAAATTGTGTAAAATTACCTAACAGCAGACGGAATGGCTTACAATTGTGCAATCCTATAGTTTGGAGAAAAAAATTAATCTGTATTATGAACAATGTAGTTTACTTTTTACTGTAGTCACCATAATAGGATCCCTAAGGTTATCAATCTTTCAAGGAGAAGCTGATGCCCATGTCAACAGCTGCTGTCTATAACAAAGAATTTAAAAATGGTGTTTGCCAACTTATCTGAGAAGAGTATTGCTTACTAACAGTTATAGAATCTAATGTAACATAGTTCCGCTCTTTGAAGTATCCCAGGTCAATACACGTACATTACAAATATTCTGGAAATGCTAGTCTATTGTTGTAGGGTATAATAACATCCTCTTAAAAATCTTCCCAAATTTCTCCCTGTCCTGATATATATTATGAAAATCAAACTGTGGCTATTTTGAATTTCTTTCTCAGGCTTCCTTTAAAATCTGGAACTTATAATTTATTTTATGTGTAATTTGGGGTACATTTAAGGGTAAGGCAAATCACAGAAAACTCTGTGATAACACTGAAAAGGAAGAAAGCCAAAATATAAATCTTGACTCATATATACTGCTACTTCTTATTGTTATTAGCAGCATATTGTTTTACTGCAGTTTGATCTCATGAATTACTATGCAACTATTCCATGAGACATAATGTCTAAACCAGCTCTGAAAGCAATTTTATTTTATACAAGTGATAAGGAAGAAAACTAGACATTTGAATCTGCATAAGTAGCTGGCTAGTTTAGATAAATATGGGATATTTGACTGTGTAAATCTGTCTTAATTCAGACAGGTGTGCTTTACCAGCTAAAAAAAGAGAAAAAAATTCTTAAAAATATATTTGTTGAATATTACAGTGGGAAAATGTATTCATACATAATAAAAATGCTTAGTTGTGAACTGAATCTTGGGCAAAGAGAATAATACCCTGTTTTTTGACACTAGTGAAAAATACTTATAAGTATGCAAAACTCACCCTTTTAGTTCCAATATCATAGTATAACTATACCTGAAATGCATATATGTAGTTCCCTAATTCCATCTCTTTCTCTTGTATATTTTAGCCCCTCTGTTAAGTTTGGAGTGTAACTATTTATAATGTGTATGCATTTGGTGGTACCATACAAAATAGTAAAATAGTGCATTTATATAAATAATAAAATATTGCATTTTCCTCACTGTGTATTTCCCCTCTTAATTATCGTTCTTGAGATTCATATAACTTCAAAAAACGTACAAAGATTTTAATTGTAGTTTCATTTTCAGACTCAAAAAAGAAATAATGGACTTTTTAGTATACTAAAAGTGAATCACTTTTCACATTCTTTTTACAGACGCCACAGCAGTATGAAGAGGAATATGATCAAAGGCGTGGAAATGTTGAGCCAAGTAAGTTCCATGGCTTTGCTTATGATGGAATATGGGTAATTGCCAAAACACTGCAGCAGGCAATGAAGATTCTTAATGCCACCAACAGAAACCAAAAAATTGAAGACTTTAACTATACCAACAAAGAACTTGGAAAGATTTTCTTGGATGCAATGAATCAGACCAGCTTCTTTGGTGTAACGGTAAGCTTGCCTAATTTCTTTTATTTAAAGTTCGTAACTTTATTTTTTCTCAACAATAATTGATATATTATTAAAAAGAAAACAGCACATTTACTATAGGATAATGTTCTGCAAGCAGGAAGAAGGAACAGATTAAGAGCTTGGAACATGAAGTTGAACTGAGAGTTTAAGCCTGCAGCAGAGCTAATAAATAAAGAAGATTGGACTGGTGAATAAGCAGAAAGAACTTGGAACTTCCCTGAGAATTTCAGTGTGGAAGTATGAGAGGGAATTAGAATGTTTTTCTTAAATAGTTTTTAAAGTTGCAGAAAACTGTGATTTTAATAGATAGATAGATAGTTAGAGAGAGAGAGAGAGAGAGAATTAGGCAGATGCTGCTCATCTGAAGCAGTAAATCTCTGAATTGCTGTTTAATTTAATTTCCATTAAGCATAAAATAGATCTATAAGATCATTTTGTATTATGTGTAACAGAAGTACTGTATGTCTAACATAGTAGAAATTGAAAAAATGAATTGAAAAAATATTAAGCACTACTAATGGAGCCACGATTGATTAAAGCTTCCTACTTAGGGGAGAAGAGATAGAATTTTGCAGTAAGCAATAGATCTTAGCAATCTGATGGGGAACAGTCCTCAGTGAATCTTACTCTATTTTATGCTATTTTGATTCCTCTTAAATGCAAGTCAATTTAACTAGACTTGGATGTATTTAGACAGGAGTGCTTTTGTAAATTCTCTTTTAGGAAATTCTGTATTCATCTCTGAGTCTTATACATTTACTTAAGAATTTTATATAGTCACCCACCTTAACAAATAACTCTTGATATCAGCAGGGGCATAAATACTTTATGAATACTTACAATTAAGTTTGGTTCCATTCCTCTCTTGTCCTAACTGCTTCACCATTATTAGATTTATTTCTAGTTATATATATGATCACAAATGTAAACATTAATGAAGTTTAAGTAAGGAAGTGAAAAACCTACAGCCAACTTGATATGGCTAAATTTAACAATCTTAAGGTAAAATATCATTAGCTATGATTTTTTGAATCTATTCTTTTGTTTTTTTTTTAAGCAGGGCGTTTAGTGTACAGAAGAATTATATTTTGTAGAGCTAGCCAAAAGGAAAGTTAAATATGAACAATGTTTATGATACATGATAAGCTTGTGAAGCAGAAGGGATGTAAATATTTTATGGGTTTCCCAGTTTGGTGCCTTGTAAAGGTCAGTCAGGAAGTGCATCTGTTTTAAAGTGTGCAAGAAATCTTTTGTAGACTACATGGAGATAAAGAATAATTCAGAGCAATTTTTTCATCTTGACTTTTTGTCTGATTACACAAAGAACATCTGTAGAGATATGTTTTTGCTCATATACAGTAGCAGAGGGTTTCCAGAAGTGCTTGACCTAAGAAATATATCTATATCTATAAATATATATTTATATATCTAGGATATCTAGGATATTCAGAATAGGATATTTTGCATAATTTTCAAGCTGAGACTGTGTTTCCTAATGGGAGGGCAAGGAAAAACTAACTTGAAGCATAGGGTAACCAACAGTAGATGCAGCATGGTAAACTATAATACAAAAGATGAACTTCCAAGCCTTAATTAGGAATTAATCCTAATAAATATGAAATTTGATTGATTGCATTGCAAGTAATAAAATCACCATCAGCATTGACAAAATAACTGTCATTCAGTTGCAAAAGTCAGCTTTCCTTCCTGTGACAATAATTTTAACTCCATCAAACTACAAAATTTGCCTATCCCAGGACCTGGGGAAGGATTTGAGGGGTGCCAAATCTAGTCTAAACATCTGGCTGACTGTGCGGCCAACCATAAATACTTAACAAGTATCCCTCAATTCTGTTTGTCTCCCATAGCTGTGATAGTGGCTATAAGAGGAATCCTGTTTTCCTCTGTAGTTTGAATGTGATAATAGGCAGGGATCATATATCAATGTTCTGCTTATAGTTGAAGATACAATTCAAGAATACTGAAATTCTGGCTACTGTGATTAGCTACTCTAAATGGTAGAGGCACTATATACGGTACTACAAACTCTGCCTACTCCATCTGGCAAAATGAGACTTCCAACATTCTTAACTATGCTCAGATTCTCCCATCATTCTGATTAATTTAGAGATTGTAATATGATGTTTATTAGAGAGATTATTTAGGCAGATGGTCATTATCAGAAAGATCCGCACAAATCACATCATATTGCCCCCCCCAATTTTTTATAATATTGTAAAAAAAAAAAATCTGAAGTCAATGGCAAATGCTAGCAATTCTGTTTGTTTGTTTGTTTGTTTGTTTATTTATTTATTTATTTATTTATTTATTTTATTTTATTTATTTATAAAATTTTTATACTGCCCTTTTCCCGAAGGACTCAGGGCGGTGAACAGCCAAAGTTAAAATACATGCAGTATGAAAGTTAAAAGATTTAAAACTATATTAAACAAATTGGCTCCCTCAAAATTAAAACCCTTCACCCCTGAAATCTCCCTCATTAAAAAATCTCTTTCAAGCCCGCCCGGCCTGCTGAAATAAGAACATCTTCAGGGCCTGATGGAAAGCACGGAGATCTGGTATCAACCGTATCTCTGGGGGTAGCTCGTTCCAAAGAGCGGGTGCCCCCACAGAGAAGGCTGTCCCCCTGGGAGCCGCGAGTCGACACTGTCTGACCGACGGCACCCTGAGGAGACCCTCTCTGTGGGAGCGTACTGGCCGGTGGGAGGTAATCGGTGGCAGAAGGTGGTCCCATAGATACCCTGGCCCTAAGGGTAGGGAGCGCTTTAAAGGTGAGAACCAACACCTTGAAATGCACCCAGAAGACCACTGGGCACCAGTGCAGCTCACTCAGGAAAGGTGTTACATGGGACCGCCATGTCACTCCCGTAATCACCTGCGTGGCCACATTCTGGACCAATTGGAGCCTCTGGGTGCTCCTCAAGGGGAGCCCCACGTAGAGAGCGTTACAGTAGTCCAGGTGGGAAGTGACGAGGGCGTGAGTGACCGTGCGTAAGGAGTCCTGATCCAGAAAGGGACGCATCTGACGTATCAGGCGGACCTGATAAAAAGCCCCCCTGGCCACGGCCGTCATGTGCTCTTCTAAAGACAGCCACGCATCCAGGAGGATGCCCAAGTTGCAAGCCCTCTCCGTGGGGGCCAATGACTCACCCCCAATAGCCAGCAATGGCACCAGCTGGCTATACCGGGACGCCGGCAGCCACAGCCACTCAGTCTTGGAAGGGTTGAGTCGG
>JANHZT010006410.1:62804-78565 GCA_032468215.1 Stegonotus admiraltiensis
CCCCCCTGTCAACACAGACTGCGACCGATCAGAGAGATAGGAGGAGAACCACCATAAAACGGTACCTCCCACCCCTAGCCCCTCCAATCGGCGCAGCATGATACCATGGTCGATGGTATCAAAAGCCGCTGAGAGATCTAGCAGGACCAGGATAGAGGAACAGCCCCTATCCCGAGCCCTCCAGAGATCATCAACCAACGCGACCAATGCCAATAACCAACGCGACCAATAATATAATAATTTATGTTATTTTGCAGCTCTGTTTGAATTTTTGCTGATAATTGGATTGTAAAAGATGCCACTTATTTTATTTGTCCATTGTTAAGAGATGAGTTATGGAATGAAGAGTTATATATTTGTTAATTAAGAGGAGGTGAAGAGATTATGAAATTGATTAAACATAGGATGAGGGTGAGAAGCTGCTTTCTTAAGGGGATTCTTTTTACTTTTTTTGCTTTCTTACACTCTTTTTCTTTTCTTTTCTTTACTTTGTGTTATCTTTTATTGTTGGAACTAAAGCTTTTTAATAAATATTAATAAATTTGTAAATAAAAAATAAAGATCGTAGAAAGTAAGGCAGAAGGCACTCTATAAGCACCAGGAATAGGGCTTACATTAACCCCAGGTATACTGCCGACTGTGTTTCTCTACCTATTCAAATAAAAAAGGATACTGTTCTCAGTACAACACCAAGTGCATTATGTAGCTGAATCTATATAGGTACCCACATTCTATAATAACATGATGAATTCCACTGTCTCTAAAGAAACAAGCTGAAGAGACCCTTCCTGATTTTGCATCCTCAGATTTCTGTGAGGATAAGAAGCTACAGAATTATGAATCAGAGTATGAAGCAAGGCTAAATCCTTTGGCCAAAAGTGACCTTCCTACAAAAACTATTGAGATCACTTGCTCTATTATCATCACAGAAATCCTAACATCCAGACCATTTCCTATAAAGCAAGTAAGAAATCAAACCAAGAAAGATTATTCCAAATTTCAGCTCACATGAGCAACGGATTTGCTTTTAGGGCATGCTAAGCTATTGCATTAATTTATGAGAATGAAAGCAGAATCTGCCTTGCCAAATGATGAAAGAGTTCGGACAGAGAAATATATTTTCTTATGTTTTTAGTTTTATTCAGAGTTTGAAATGTGTCCAAAAGCAAATTTGCAGCTAGCATAAAATAAGGGGAAGGCTTCATGTGATTGTGTCTTTTAAGTTAAGGATAAGGACTAATATGCAAGGTTTGAAGGCCTCTACTCCAAAGTTCAGTTCTCAACGTCTCCTCTCCTAATTATCAGAAACAGCAGGAATATCTGAAATCAATATTCTTCCAGATCCTACCTCCTTGGTTGCTTGCAAGCCCAGTCCAGTTTGGTCATTCAATGGTACCCTTCAAGGAAGGTAGAGTAGAAGAATTACTTGCATGTACTCCAAGTGAAGCATTTGCAAGGTTGGCTCTGTCAGGAAAGAGCTGCTTGAAAGCCATCTTTGTATTTTGAAACAGATCTCCTTGGGGAACCAAATGATGTCATTGAAAGAGGTTGAATTTTGGGCCCTGTTTGTTTGTTTATAGAACATATTTCTATAAGCCCCCACTTCATAAGAAATTGAAGGTGGGTGGTGTAAAATGCTTAATTAGAAATACATAAGAAACAATCAAAATTTTAGAAATAATATAAAAGGGTACCTAAAACAAGAGAGGATTATAATAACTCTATAAAGGAACCATTGCAAAATCTATCCAGCCCCTAGAAAACCCCAGGACAGAAAAAGTAGTCAGTTCTTGGGGGATTTGTGTAATGTTGAGAGGGATGGAGTTAATCTCACTTCTGGGGGGAGAAGATTCCACAAGGCAGGCACAGGAACAGAGAAGCCCCCGCTCCTGGGACACCCCCCCAAATGTAATTTCATGGCAGATGGGACCCACAGCATGCCTTCTCTGCCTGAGCAGATGGGCCAGGCAGGTGTAATCAGGGAGAGGCATCCCTTAGAAAACCCAGTCCCATGCCATGAAGGGCTTTAAAGGTCAAAACCTTGAATTAGACCAGGAAGCAAACTGGCAAACAGTGCAGCTTGGAGAGCTGAGATGTAACATGTATCACTCTAGGGCAGTGATGGCTAACCTTTTTGCCTTCGCGTGCCAAAAGCGGGGGGGAGCGCAGGAGGGTTGCGCACATGTGTGCCCACACCCATAATTCAATGCCCTCCCGTGCCCCCCATGCATGCCCATGTGATCCACCCCGCACTCCCCCTGCTTTTGGCACGTGTGAGCAAAAAGGTTACCGATGGGCCTGATAGGCCTGTTTTTTGTCCTCCCCAGGCACCAGAGGCTTTCTTGGCACCTGGGGAGGGCGAAAATGGCCTTCCCCCTCCCCCAAAGGCCCTCCAGAGGCCAAAAACAGCCCGTTTCCCGACTTCCGGTGGGACTGGAAGGTCCGAAAATGAGCTGGCCGGCACGCGCATGCACACTGGAGCTGAGCTAGGGCAATGCTTGCATGCCCACAGCTATGGCTCCACGTGCCATCTATGGCACGCATGCCATAGGTTCACCATCATGGCTCTAGGGGCACATATTATATAGGGGCTACAATTCTATGTTAGAAGTATATATATTTTTTCCCCCGAAACCTTTCACAGTATCTTTCTCAGTGTTTTTTAAAGTGAGTTTTCTTTCTGGGATTACAGCCAACTTGATAGGATATATGAAAATATTATGAATGGGCTTTGATTAGTGCTAGTTAAAACCCAAAAGATGTGGAAGACATCTTGTAAGGAATCTGCCTAGAGAAACTGCAAACTATTTCTGTGCATGAAAAATAATTAGGTAGAAAATACTGAGGATTGTTTTACATATGCAAGAACATTCTCTGCTTTCTCTACAGATTTAATTTTCAGCTTAGTTCATGAACCAATTCCACATAAAAGCATTGTACTGCTGTGATTTGAAAATTAAATTTATAGTGTTAATAGCCCCATCAGCATACAACTATTGCTAGATGCTTTGATTGTGAAAGGATCTGATCCACCTTTTTAATTGTTTGGTTTTGTCATTTCTGTTTCTAACTCTTAGAAATATATTTCAGCTGAGGAAAAAGTCACAATTTTTATGTTATTTTTTTTCTCTTTTGTTTAATGCTTCCTCTCTTTTTTTGTAGTTTTCTAATTTGCTGCCCATAATGAAAGACTCCCTAAATGTGCTGTGTTTTTTCTTCAGTAAGTCAGAAAGCAGGAGGAAGAACCTTCTAATTTTTATTGGATTGTTCCATTGTTATATATTGTCATAATTGAGTGAGAACTACAAAGTTTGTGCTCTGTGAAATAAATTGACTTTAATGCGCATACTTCTTTTTTGAGTTGCAGTGAACTTACATTTGTCTTCCAAAAAACTTGGCATGTATTTCTAGTATAAATTGGAGCATAAATATAAAGTGTGTAAGTCCACTGAACTCATTGACTTTACTTAACTTTCTGTGGATTCATATTGAATGTAATTTTTAAGCTATTTTAAATTTTTTATTTATTTATTTTATTTATTGTTATTTATTGATTACACTTATTTTAACAGGTTGAGATATTACAACCAATTAAAATAACCACAGTAAAGAGAAAAAGTTTTTTAAAAATAATAAAAACAGCACAACATGTTTGGAGTGAATCAAACGCATACAACATATAGTCAAAATAAGCTCATCCAACAGCCCAGCCCAATACTCCCAGTGGTGGCTGTAGGGGTATATACTGTTCCATTAGAGCATTTGAAGAGAGAGAGAAAATGTGCTTCCGGAATCTCATTTGATGGCATTAATATGAAGGATCTGGATCATGCCCACCTTTTCAGATCTTATAGGGAGCATAATTGGAGATAGGCAGTCCCATAAATAATGTGCAAGGCAGACCAGACTAAAAAAAACGTTCTATATAGGTCAGATTACTATATAAATATAGCTACATACATCTTCATCAACAATAATAATAAAAGATAGATTATAATAGAATCTCTGCAAGTCTTAATGTACTTCCCCTCTCCCAAAGTTTATCTTTGTATGAACTATGAAGGGGCTTGTCTGAGATGTTTTCTCAATATGGTTTCTTGGCCTGGGCTCAAGCCCTGCTTATCTGACCATTGCCTTGATAGTAGCTTCTCCTCCTGTCTTTGCAGCCCATTCCCTATGCTTTCTATATAACCCACCTGTATGACACACACAGTTTTATAGATGATATCCATCATCATGAATTGCAGATAGAAGTCCACTAAGAGCAAACACAGCTCACAAAGTAGGTGTTACATGGGTGTGTGCCTATAACTACCTGCACCACTGTCTTCTGAACCAGATATAGCTCCTGTATTGTCTTCAAGGGCAGTCCTATATAGAATACATTGCAATAATGCCTACAGGCCCCAGAATGAGTGACAGTGAGTAGGGCATCTTTTTGGCTCAGAGTCCTCTGTGTGTCTCCCATGGAATTAGTCCCTCTCCTCACAAAGTCTCCAGTTTGAGATTACAGAGATTTCAGCCTGTAATCTGAAAGCCTGGGACTCTAATGAGTTCCTTGTATTATTAGGCTTTGTATTATTAGGCTTTCTCAGTTTTTCTTTTAACTATTGAAATGAAAGTATATTTAACTGACACTTCCCTGCAGGGGAAGACAAGACCTGTAGTGGTTAAATGGAAGAAAAGTTGGCCTTAATTTTTTTTTATTACTACTTGCATTATAGGAGAAATAAGAAAAGGACAATAAATAACTGAAAAGAACAATATAAATACAGTGCATAGCTACATACATGAAATGGAAACATGTTAATTCATTATATAACTAAAATCAGTAAAAAAAATAGTTTGCTGATAGACAATTGCTATATTGCTATTGGTAATGAACTCTATCATGTTCCTATGATGAAAAAACAAAACTTGAATTAAGACATAAATTCAGAGACAACTAGTTAAACAGCTAACATACTAGATATGCCTTAATTTGTAAAGTAGATTTTAGTTCAATTGGGGGGGGGGGATGCTTCATTCCAAACAACAATTACAAAATGATTCAGAAGTATTTCAGGTCTTGCAGCAGACTTCTTTGCTATTCTTAGAGTAACCCATCCTTTTTTCAGATTTGTGTATGAACCTGGAAAAAGATATGATTGCTTTCTTTATTTTTCAAATTTATCCCTGCATGCTCCTGGCAACCTGGAATTATAATAAAGCTATATTAAGAAAAATAGATTTAGCAATAACAAACAATTAAACCAATCATATTAGAAATAAGAACAACCATTAGTACAAACTTAAATGAGTTTCAGACCCAGGAAACTACAGACCAGTCAGCATAACATCAATACCTGAGAAGATACTGGAAAAGATAATAAAAAACAGATCTGCGAACATCTAAAAACAAATAAAGTTGTAACTAAAAGACAGCTCAGATTTGTTAAAAACAGATCATGCCAAAACAATCTTATTTAATTCTTTGACAAAATGACTAAATTAGTAGACCAATGAAATGTTGTGGACATAGTATACTTAGATTTCAGCAAGGCTTTCAACAAAGTAGACCACAACCTACTTCTTAGTAAGCTAGAAAAATGTGGGATAGACAGCATCACCAACAGATGGATTTGTAAATGGCTGACAAACCATACTCAATGAGTAGTCCTTAACGGTACAACATCTACATGGAGGGAAGTAACCAGTGGGGTACCACAAGGTTCCATCTTAGGCCCAGTACTCTTCAATATTTTCATAAATGACTTAGATGAGGGAATAGAAGGGGAACTCATCAAATGTGCAGATGACATTAAACTGGCAGGAATAGTCAACACCCAGAAGAAAGGCTCAGGATCCAAAAAGATCTTGACATACTTAAACAATGGGGCCCTATTCAATAAAATGAAATTTAATGTGGAGAAAAGCAAGGTTTTTCATGTAGGCAGGAAAAACCAAATGTACAAGTACAGATTAGGTAAAACCTGGCTCAAAAACAGTAACTGTGAGAGGAACTTTGGAGTCCTAGTAAACAATCAATTAAATATAAGCCAGCAGTATGTGACAGCAGCTAAAAATGCTAATACAATTCTTGGTTGAATAAACAGAAGCACAGAATCAAAATCACGTGAGGTATTAGTGCTGCTTTATAAAGTCTTAGTAAGACCATACCTTGAATTTTGCATCCAGTTTTGGTCACATTACAAAAGATGTTGAGACTTTGGGAAAAGTGCAAAAAAAGAGCAACTTAAGATGATTAAAGGCTGGAAATGAAAACATATGAAAGACGGTTTCAGGATTTGGGTTTAACTAATCTAGAGAAAAGGACTAGGGAGGACATGATAGTTGTATTCCATTATTTAAGAGGCTGCCACAAAGAGGAGGGGGGTCAATTTATTTTCCAAAGCACCAGATGGCAGAACAAGTAACAATGGATGGAAACTAATCAAGGAGAGAAGCAACCTGAAATTAATGAAAAACTACCTAATAGTGAGGATAATTAACCAGTGGAATATTTGCTGTCAGAAGTTTTTAGATTGCATTTAAAGGTAATCAAAGAGGCTGATGCCTGTAAGGTAATTTCAAAAGAAACACCCCAAAACTCTGGTTACTACATGGAAGGCTCTAGGCCTAGTTAATTCTAAGCAAACTTTGTTAGTAGCACTCACAAGACATGCTACTACCTGGGCTTCCTCCTGTGCTGGCCAAGATGCCTCCTGTGCTGCCTCCTTTGCTGGCCACGCCAACCATAGGGCTTATTTTTGGGGTAGGGAGTATATTAGGCACACACCCAAAAAATCAGGCTAGGATTTATTTTTGGGGTAGGTTGTATTTTTGGGGACACATGGTAAAAAATGTGCTAAAAAACCCACATTAAAAAAAATCTCACAGAGAAGCCTGCAGAAAGGCTGAATTAATAAATAATAAATAAAGATGTGCTGTTCATGTGAAAGATCAGAAAACATTTTAAACTCATTTAAGAAGCATGCAGTTTTATATAGTGATTTCTTCCTCCTGTCCTACACGCCCCCCCCATCAAAGTTGCTACTGAAGCTTATGAAGATTCATTTAATTGATGATAATGTAAACCTATGTTGCCTATCTAACTGGAATCCAAATGTGTAGTTCATTGAGTAATTGGGTTTATATTTTCAAAGCAACATGCATAATGTTCATTCCTCCTGTTTAGCAACTCTGTGAGGTAAGAAAGTCAGAGGGCACTTGAGCTTCTGTGATGGAAGGTGGACAAGGATAAACCACCGGCCTCTCCATTTTCTGTCCAATACCATTGTACCACACTAAAAATAATCATATACTGTATATGTACTATATAATCAAAAGGGACCATAGTGAATTTTAAAAGATTTGCAGTTTAGATCGCTTGATTTTATTTCTTATTATATGTGTGGTATTTTCTTGTTTTTATTAATACAGCACTGAGCATTTGGGTATCAATCCAAAATTAAGGCTTATGTTGTTTCTCATTATAAAAAAAAATACAAGCTCACTATGCCGAGCTATGGGTGGGTGAAGCTTTTCCTGTCATTTTTTTAGCTGTTCAAAAGGTCAGCATAAAAAATGTTCTAATACAAAGCAGTTCTTGTCTGACTTTGCTAATGTGACATTTGGAGCAAGGTTGTGTCAGTGTGATGTGACAGCAGGCTAATATTGCCTGGCATTAACAAATAACATTAGGTTAGCTAGGAGAAGAAAACCATTCACAACCCAATAAATCCTGCAGCTTCTCATCTAAATGTGGAGGAGAAAATCTTAGCTAAATATAGCATTTTAAATGTTAACACCCCAAGCACAGTCCAATTGATCTTGGATTCTCGCTTTAGTGGGTCAAATCTTATCTCCAGATAGCTCTACAGTATTTAAGAGATTGCTTTATTGAATGTTCAATTTGCCAAGTGACAAGGAGATGGTTTAGAATATTAGCTATATAAATTATTGAATCCAAAGTGCTACTTATCGCCTACAAAGCCTGCTTGTCTCCTTCGTTTCTGCCCATCCTGTAAAGTCAGGCTGACCAGCACCTTCTTGCTCCCATTCATTAAGCAATGTCATCTGATAGGATATGAAAAGCATGCTTTTCCTGTTTGTAGCACCTATACTCTGGAACAGCATTCCCTTCCCCTTCCATTAATGAATTGCCCTATCTCTGCTCTTTTTTAAAGAAGCTTTGAAGACCTGTTTCCCCAGGGTTTAGGTTAGGGTGAGTTATGGACTACCTTTATGAGAAGTTCTTATCTGTTCCATTGAGAATACCATCTTCCTTTTCTGTGGTTCTGTTTCTTTGGTCTTCAGTTATTCTGCTCCTAGTGTCATCAAGAAATAGGGTGACTTTAGGAATATGAAAAATAAATCAGGGTAGGACCAAAGCAGTTTACACTTGAGAGCAGATCATTCTGCATTCTGCACTGTGAATTGCACTGATTCACCATCCATGCCTATAATTGTTCAAGATTTTTTTTAAGTATTAATTTTTAGGCATATGGCCTCTTCATGGTGATTTACTTTAGTTTGACACTGCAACAATGAAATGAGCTTTTTATATATTTTAAAATGTTTATATATTTTGGCAAAACTTGAGGCGATGCACAGAAAAATAAGACAACTGATTAAAAAGCATCTTAATTCTAAGATTTTTATTATAATTTCACCAGAAAAAGGCATTCTGTATATCTGTAATGAAATCAGCTACCATGAGCTGTCAGAATTCATAATAATAAAGGCTGTGTACACTGCTGGATATATGGAGAAAGGGTATGAAAAAAGTTTGTTTCTGGCACAAGGAAATCATCTGTCACTACAGATCACATGCACATATTGAGATATTTTATTGAGAATTAGGTTTGGCAAATTCAAGGTGGTGTCCAAAGAGCTATCAGTGTTTGTATCAGGTTTTACTTACCTTTTCTTAATATTTGAATGAAATAAACCTTAAGCACCTATAGTGCCAAATGAAAAAAAAAATGCTGGATATTCTTCCAATTGATAAGGCTAGAATTTTTCCATCTTCCACAAGTGTGTATCTGAAGTGATAACCATTTCTAGAAATGATGGTAACATTTCAGGCAGCATAAATAGTTAATGAGGGAAAGTAATTATAGCTGGGATCCTCAGAAAACTGAACTGTTTCATTCTCTGCTGTAAAGAAGGAACTTCTTTTTTTGAGTTTACTCAGCATAAATCTCTAACTGGAGCAAAGCCATGATTGAAGTGTGCTGTCCAACTAAATATATCAATGGATTGGCCTTTAGGCTTTTAACACAAAGCAAAATTATTCCCTAAATGCATGCTGTCAGTCTGAAGAAATCAATTTCTTGCCTTCTTTAGCTCTCCTGTACAAGTCAGCACTATACTGGATATGTATACTGGCTTTTAATGTATTGCATGCCAGTAGACATATCCCAGAACAATAGACTGGATAAGTAGTTGGTGTTCATTGTCCACATCCTGCACCATCAATGGCCCATTGCTATCCCCAAAGTATGTTCAATTAGCACTTGGTCCGTTTCTGAAGAAAAAACATAGAAGAAAATACACATCTTCTGCTTTGCAATGGAATCCCAATTCAGCAGGTTAACCAATTCAAATGTCTTGGGTTTCTGGTGGAAAAACAGAAAACAGCATCAAAACCAGAAACTCACAGCAGGATTAGCCAGGTTGCTCCACTCTTTGGAACATAAACTGGTCTCTGTGGAAAAAACAAAATATTTTTGTGAAATCAAATATGTATGCAAATCTTTCCAGGCACTAGTACTGGCATTCTTCTTGTATGCATTTGAGATAAGAACACTGTTAAAAGCAGACCAAAATAAACTTGATATTTTCCTAATGTGGTATCTACAGCACATACTGGCATGACTGTCTTAAGAATAATAACATCATACTGAGATGCAGTGAATAACCGACAGTTATAGATGAAATACAAGAGTGCAGATTCAGATGGTTTGGATGTATATGAAGAATGGCAGAACATTGCATGCTTCTAGACTACTGTGGATAGCGTGGTCTGCACTGTTGAAGGTCCAGCAAAGAGCAACAAAGAATATGTTGGCAAAGCAAATTTAAGACCATACAAAAACCTAAGCTCTGTTTGAATAATGTGAAACAAGCAGTCCTCAGTCAGAAAGCATGGAAACCTGTTACAGGAAATAGGTTCCAGAGGAGGAAGAAGAGATTGGTGCTGACATTCTAAACTATATTAAAAAAAATACAATCCCAAGAAACTGTTAAATATGCTAGTTTTAAGGCTGATTTTAAGAATCCCCATATGTATTCTTAAATAGGAACAAGTTATAGGTGTCCTGTTCTATCTTTGCAGAACAATTATATGATTTTTTGCCATTGTGGCATATTTGGCCATTTATTATCTCCTGATAAGATCCCTGTTCCTTCCAACTGCTGCCTTTACTCTACAATCTCAGATTATCTAAAGGGATATGGTTTCAGGTATCTGGTTTTGCCCACCACTTTCTCCTGCCATATTGCCCCATGATCATCACTACTACAATGCCTTCCCTTAACCATCTTCCCTTTGCCTATCTGACTCCTCTCCCTCCCAGCCTCCCATTCCCAAGACCCTGTGAACCATCCACATTGAACCTCAACAATTCCAGAATTATATAATCTTAATTTCATAATACTTATTCTAACTTTGTATTTAACTGCTTTTTCTTTCATTCAAAATAAGGAACTTTGGGGAACTTGTCTTTTTAAAAGAAAAAAATATTTCTCTTTTGTTATATTAATTTTTAGAATTTTGCTCATATTAGGATATTGGGACTATATAGTTATGAAATGTAGATGTGTTTATAGTTTAGAATGAAGATATGGAAGGGATGTAGATAATTCTCAGTTTATGACCACAATTGAGCTAAAATTTCCATTGCTAAGTGAGGCAGCTTTAAGTGAGTTTTGCTCCATTTTACAACCTTTTTGCCACCATTGTTAAATGAATCATGCAGTTGTTAAGCAAATCTGGCTTCTCCCATTGACTTTCCTTGTCAGAAGCCGGCAGGTGCAATTGTCATAAATACATGGCAGTTGCCAAGCAACCAAATTTTGATCATGTGACCATGGGGATGCTGAAACAGTCATAAGTGTGAAAAAAAGTCAGTAAATGAATAGTTGTAAATCAAGGATTACCTTATTTGATAAAGATAAGTTGCTATTTGGAATGTTGTATATTGATTCTTGCCTTTTGTAAAGGAAAAATGTTCTCTCCTTTCCATGTTAAACTTGGATTTTCTTTTAGTTTGTTTACATTAAAATAATTGGAGCATTTTATGCCTTTTAAATGAGATCTTGTTATAGTGAACAGTTGGGATATGGAATGTTGAGTTTTATGTATGTTAATTTATGATAAAATCTTAAGAATTTTGTTTAGATCTTTTGTTGGTAACTGCATTGAATAAAAGTTATTTATATGGGAAGGCTGGGTTTTTTTCTCTTTTTTACTTTTTTCCCCCTTCCTCCCTTCTTTGTACTTTTCCTCTTCTTTCTTTTCTTCTAATTTGTATTATTTTTTATTGTCCTATTCAAAAAATTTAATAACATTAAAAAAGCAATTCCAGAGGGACAGGCTGTCCTGAGGTTCTTGCACCTCTGATACATACTCAATGCCTTTACCCAAGCAGGCCCTCCATCTAAACACCAAGGGAGCAGACTACCTGTTGACAATAAAGGCTGGGGCCCTGACTAGATTGAACAAGTTGTGATGGTGCAACATTGGAGAGAGAGTCAGCTTGGCACCACAAAGAAGTTGCACTATTGACTTGGCTTTGAATAATTTGAGTACTGCTTGTACTGAATGTAGCGGTCACTTTTTGTTTTGAGGAATTTAAGGATGACAGATGAACTCCACTGAGCTTTTTCAACATCATCCCCATTGTGTTTCCTACTATTGGCAGAATCAATGTATTTGAAACAGAAAACCTATCCAGTCTTATGGTTATCTATCATCCAGGAGTAGCTCTTGAGCCTTTTGGCAAATGCCATGATTTTGGTTTCCTGTTCTGATTGATCTTTCTTGCAGTGCTGTGCTAGTGCTGTCACCCTCTTTTAAGTCCAAATGTGTTCTTGAAAATATTGCTGCATTGTCTGCATAGAATAGAGGAGAGATGTGTCTTCTGCAAGTTTTGGAAGATAAAAGTTGGGTTTGGTTTGAGGAAATGGCCCAATTGAAATTGAATAAGAATGGGGCCAATATGCAGCCTTGCTTGATGCTTTTCTCCGTTCCAGTGGCACTGGTAAGGTGGGACTGGAAATTGTGATGTCCCTTCATAAAACATACATATTAGATGAAGTAAATGTCACTCAATCCAGGTGGTCTCCAGTTTCTTCCATAGTTTAGTTTGGGATATGGAATCAAAAGCTGTTTTGAAATCTATGAAGGCAGCCTAGAGTCATTGAGATGGATGGGTATAGAAATTGAATGAATGAATGAATGAATGAATGAATGAATGCTGTGTTGAGAAAGACATGTGATGCAACACCCAGAAAAATACAGCATACTTCACTTAATCCTCCAAGGAAAGATTGAAGGCAAACAAGGTCCAGGCAGAAGAAGAACATCATGGCTTCAAAATCTAAGGGACTGGTTTGGACAAAACTCAACAGCAATTTTTCATGCGACTGTTGATAAAAATAGGATCGTCCAACGTCCAATGACAGATATGGCACAAGAAGAAGAAGATGAAAAAGAAGTATTTTTTGATGAGTTACTGGAGCAGTAGGCACTGATCAATGGTTGATCAGCCGTCCCTGAAGCCAGCGTAGTCTTCCAGCTAGTCCTATAATTTCCATTGACAGTGTCTTGCATAGAGTTTGATCCATGATCAGCAGAACTGATCAGTCTATAATTAGCAGGATCATCCTTTTTCCTCTGTTTATATATAGGGACAATGATTACAAGCCCAAAGTCCTTGGGGACTCAGCCATAAGTGTTGATGCAGGTAAAGAATGAGGTAAGACTGGGGACCCATAAGCCCAAGTTGTTTTTAATGGTCTCTGAAGAGATTAGGCCCCTTTTGGGACCTTCCCTGGCCTTAGGTGAGCAACAAGAGTCTTGATACCTGTCATGGTCACCGGTGCTTACCTTGGCAGATTTTCTATAGTTTGGCAAGGAATTCACTTCCAACAGAGGTGTCATTGTAGAATTCTTGAAAATATGCTTCCCAGGTCCTTGGGCGGGGGTGTTGTGACACAATAGATAGACCATTGTTTTGGGAGCTTGATACACTATGCTAGAATGAGGCTGAATCCTTGTATTTGATTGCTCAAATAGGTCACATCCAGTTGTTTTTCGTGGTCCCCCCCTTTTTTTTGCATGCTTCCAATTGTTTGTAGTTCTTCTGATGGAGGAAGTCCTGTGCAGTTGTTGATGTAATATTGGGTACATCAGTTTGGTAAATGGTAGAAAGAACTTTTTTGGCATTACTTGTTGAAGAATAGCTTGGAACGGTGCTATTATTGCTTCAAGGACACATTGTTATTATAAGTTAGGTGCTGGCTCTAGGATAAGGGTGATATAGTTCTCCAAATGCATTAAGAAACTCAGCTGATGTCAGGCAGTCTGAAGGCTCTGTATATAATCTGAGGTCAGGAACTCAGATCATTTGATTTAGACCAGGGGTCCACTTGCCTCAGCAATAAGTATTTTGCTGGGATTAGTAAAGATTGGCAGCAATCCTCAGTATGTGTTTCTTGAGGGAAGACATTTAACTGGACAGAACTGGGAAATGATCACAATGTAAGGGCAATCTGGCTATGGCACCTGCCACCCCACTGATTGCCAGGGTTGATTCAGAGATTTAACTTATTTATGGTAGCACGGTCATTCCTAGCTATCTTTGCCTCTCTCTTCTGTTTAAGTAACAGTTCTCTTTTGGGGAGAAGCCTAAATCAAAGTATGAATTGAGAAGCTCATATATTATGAACCTACCATTGTCTTCTTGCAATAGACCCACCGTTTCCTTTTTTCTTTCTTTTACTAATGACATAGCAACCCCCCCCCTCACCTTTTTGTTGCTTTTAGCTTCCTTTACAAGTTGACATTTCTTTTGTGCTTTAGCCTTTGAATTTTCTTTCTGCAGATATTAGCTTGCTTGCTGATTGCACCAATCTTGTATTTCTTAAAACATGTCTCTTTTAACTCTTAGCTCAGTCAAAAACACCCTATGCGACCTCATTGGTTACCTAGTCTGCCCTTTTTTGTTTTTTTTCTCAATCAGTATACTTCTAGTACCTTATTTTTGAGAAGCTTCTGGGTTTCTTACACCTTCTTTGACCTTTCTGTCAATGTGATTCCACTTAATACTTCTCTAAGCTTGTCAAAATAAGGTCTTCTGAGATCTCGTCAGCATGTATGGCTATGCTCCAATTTCTCATTTTGCAGTATCTTAGGTCTCCAAATAATGTAGTCGCTTTCTCCAAGGTTCCCATTCCTTTGACCTCTTCAACCAGCTTATCAGACTCCTGTTAGTCAATTCAACTGAAAGAAGGAACTTCATAAAGTCATCTTTAACAATATTTATTGAAATGATAAGAGATCACCCAAATTAATTTCAATTTAGCACCCAATTTATGCTTTAGTTCCTTTGATTGGAGAGTTTTTCAGTATTTTCCCAATGTTTATTGCGAACTATTTTATCCACACTTGGTATGATCTATAAAGTCCACATTATATAGACCGAAAACTGAGTATAATCAATAAGGCAAAAATAGATATATTTTTTTAACTCAGTTGTCTTTAGCGGTATAAAGTTGGATGCTTCTGCTTTGCCTGAAATCAGCACGTGCATCTGGCAGTTCTTGCTCCACTTGAAGGCAAATTTTTTAGTGTTATCTTACTAGCATATGAGATAAATTAATATGAGATTAATAGTTTCTTTATCCCAAATCATTTTTCTTGTGGAATATAAATTAATGTTTTGCAGTCCCTTGACTACCATTGTGTTTTCTGTGATTGTTTAGAAACTGCAGGTAGTATTTTAAATGCATTGTATTGCAAGGTTTTAAACATTTTGGCTAGTATTTCATTGACTTCTATAGCTTTGGTATTAGCAATATTTTAAGGGTTTATGTAACTTCACTTTTAAAAAATGTGGCTCTATTTCACTGCTTAAACTTTTATGCAGATGTTTTGGGTGGAGTGGTACAGTCCTTTTATATTTGTGCCATTTCTTATTTATATTATAATTACTTTTACTATTAATACTATTATTTTACCATACTTGTAGACCATTAAGAATCTGGGCCAAACAAAACAAGAAAGGAGCTATAACAAAATAATAGAAAAATACAAAAAACACATAACCAGGATGATTGCCTGCAGTCAAATGGGACTAAAGGCAAAATACAAGGATGCAATGAGGCAAATCTTCTATTGGGGAAAGAGAGCACTAGAGAATGGAGGCCATTATGGAAAAGGCCTACATCTAATACATAACCCACCAACATCTCATTGAGGCAGGGGCATTCTGAACAGCCTCTCTATAGATGTTTGGACATGGCAGCAAGATTGAAACCTGGTAAACTATTGCATAATGTATCCTAAAACTACACAATAATGGACATGATGGGTGATAACTAGTTCCTTAAATTGGGCCCGGAGGTTTATGGATAACCAATGTAGAATTGGCATTACTCTACAGTGACAAAGTTAACCTGCCAGCAATCTTGCCACTGTCAACTTGCAAGCTACAAGTTGTCATGAGTAGGAGGGAGGGGGGAACTGATAGAGTTGTTTTACATTCCAGGCA
>JANHZT010006410.1:87003-103965 GCA_032468215.1 Stegonotus admiraltiensis
AATATAAATAGTTTTAACAAATAAATAAAACTTTTGTGGAACATAACAGATGGCATTTTGCTCAATCCTTAAAATATTCAGCAAGTTAAAAAGAGTTCTTTTTCTTTGCTTCTCAAGTTTTAATCAGCCTGGAATGCATCCTTTCCTTATATTATATAGAAAGTATCCTGGCATTTTCTAACAGGATGATGCTCAAAACTATACCTTTATAATTTTAGGCTATTTATAAATTTAGATGGATATTTATAAATTTAGTGCATGGGTAGAGTGGGTAGACCAGGGCTGTCAAATTCCTTGAAAAAACACCTTTGGGACAACCGGATGGATGACTGAGAATCTCCATAGACAAATACCATTACAGCCTCAACTTCTTTACTTTTACATAGTTAGTAAGTACAGGGTTGTACTATCCCATTCTGATCCATTTCTCAATTTTGGGTTCTCCTGAACTCATTATTCATGAAGAACAGGAGGTGGGCATGACTAGGAGAACTTTCCTGCAGCTCCAGTTTGTGCACCAGCTGCGACTCTTCCTGGATCTTGATTCCCTGAACTCAGTTACTTAAAACTTAGTCATCTCTTGTTTGGACTACTGCAAAGTGCTCTACATGGGGCTACTTGAAATCCATTCAGAAGGGTCAGCTGGTTCAAAGTGCAACCGCAAGAGCAATCTTGGGGGGCCCCGGAATGGCCCATATTACATCTCTGCTCCATGAACTGTATTTGCTACTGGTCTATTTCTGGGTGCACTTCAAGGTGTTGGTTATGAACTTTAAAGCCCTTAATGGCATAGATCCAGGCTACCTAATGAACCAATTCATCCTGCTAGGACAAGCTCACCTCACTCACACTGGTAGAGAGGGCCTACTGCAGATCATATTGGTCATCCAGAAGAAGAGCCTTCTTTCTGGTATCCAGAAGAAGAGCCTTCTTTGTTGTAACACCCACCTTTTGGATTATTCTACCCTCCAAGGTGAGATCTGCCTTCAACCTCCTATCCTTCCATAAGAGCCTGAAGACCTAGCTTCACCAATTGGCCTGGAGATTGATAGCACTCCCACTCCCCTCTTGCTCCCTGATTCCCACCCGCTCATCTTTTATTCTCATATTGCTTTGTTTTTACTGTTGTAAGTCACCTAGAGTAGCTCCACAGTGAGATAGGTGGTCAACAAATTTAACAAATACAATAAATAAATTTTGTAAAAATTATCTTTTAAATTATAGTTCAGTATAAATTTTAGAGCATTCATCCACATGTTTTTCCATTGCTCAAACATTATATTATACCTAAAGTCCCTTGCCCATTGTATCATATAATGTTTCACATACTTGATTTCCAGATTTTAGTTTCATCAACAACTTGGTAATAACATGTTCATCATCAGTACAAAATACAATTTCAAATTCATTTTTACAGATTCAGACCCATAACCTTTTTGTCTAGATTAAATCTTTCCTTCAGTTGTATGTATGTAAGTCAGTGGCAGACACATCCTTTTGATTCCAATTCTTCTATTCACTTGAGGTTAGTTCCCCTTGTTTAAAGGATATTATTTCACCATGAGTCCACCAGCTTGTTCTCACCATCATTTCTTTTCTGAAGAAAGCTTCCTGAAGTGACACCCAAAAAGGTACCTTAGGTGAGAACCTTATTTTATATTTTTATCCAAGCTCTTAGGATGATATACCTAACAAAATGATACTTAAAGTCAGTGTTTATTTTAACCCTGTCTTATCATAGGTAGGCATGCCATGCAAATCTTAATTCATGGCCCTCCAGTTCAGGTAACTTCTTATTTTTCTTCAGCATCTTGCAACAATTTATATTTAATTCTCAGTTTTTTTTCCCCCTTGACATTTAAACTTAGAAATATCCTTTTGCCATTGTTTAAATGAAGCAACAGTCATCAACATCTTTGGTACAACATTCATCTTAATTACAGAAATTATACCCAGTAAGTATAATTGCAATTTATCATAGTGTCTTTTTTGATATCATTCCAAACAGCACAAAATTATTTTGAAACAACTTAGAGTTTATATTTGTCAATGTCATCCCAAGGTATTTAACTGTTTTCTTCACCTTAAAACCTGGCTTCTTTGTCAAAGTTTCATAATCTTGAGTAGTCATATTCTTAACCAGTATTTTTGTTTTCTATTTATTTATTTTGAAACCAAAGCTAAACCCAAAAGTATTTAGCTTCTTCATCAGATATTCCATTCCACATATTGAGTTTTATAGAAACATGATAAAACATCAGCATAGGCTCTCCATTGAAATATTTCATCTTTAATTTTTACACCCATTATTTTTTCATCATGTCTAATATATCTATTCCAGGACTAAAATAAACAACAGTGGAGATAAAGGACATCCTTGTTGAATGTCCTTTTAAATTTCTCATGGCTTGGTTAAATCTGCATTAACAATAATATTTGCTTGGTATGATGTGATGTGTAAACTGATTTAACTCCTTGAATAAAATTTTCTCCAAAGTCCATAACATAAAGACATGGTGCCAGACCATCTTAGGATCCTTCACCATGGTGTCCTTAGTGCTTAATTCTCAAGCAGTATATACCAAGTCTGCTTCCTCATCACCATGTAGTGGCTAGATGCAGGTTTATTTCAAGCAGATCTCACATTTATGATCAATAGTCTGTGTGCATGGGAGCTACAAACTAGCTACTCACATCCAATGTTGAAGATACTGAAATAAATTGGAATTATACCAGTATGTGGGCTCCCCTTCTCCTGTATCACCCTATCCAATGCTGTCCACTTTAGACAAGAGACAGCCTTCTCCCTTATGAGGCATTTCATTTGGACAGAGGCAGCTTTATGAAATAAAATATAATTCATTGTATTCTTTCACTATAACTTCAGAGGTGGTATTCAGCAGGTTCTGACCAGTTCTGGAGAATTGGTAGTGGAAATTTTGAGTAGTTCGGAGAACTGGAAAATACCACCTCAGGCTGGCCCTGCCCCCATCTGTTCTCTGCCTCCTGAGTCCCAGCTGATCAGGAGGAAATGGGGATTTTGCAGTAACCTTTCCCTGCAGTGGGGAGGGAATGGGGATTTTACAGTATCCTTCCCCTGCCACGCCCACCAAGCCATGCCCACTGAACCAGTAGTAAAAAAAAAAATTAATCCCACCACTGTATAACTTGCCTATATTGTATGTATACAGGAATTACCTCATTATCATCTGTATTCCTTAACAGGACAACCTTTACAATTAAATGATGGGAATTATATTTATAAGCTTGAATCATTTTTTAAAAATCCACTCATAGCAAATAAAATGTGTAAATGCTATCTAGAGATTCTTGAAATTATGACAATACTCTCTATAACTGAGTGGATAACTTTAGGAGAGAGAACTTCCCATTTTGTAGCGGAAATAACACATGTAATTCTTATAGAAGAGAAACAGTTACTTTCCCCAGAATACAACATGCTATAAATTCCATCATGCTGTGCACTAAAATTAGAAATAATGTTCCGGTTAAAAGTTTTTGCCAGCTCTTGGACAATCATCAAACAGACTTCCATAATTAAACCTTTGATCATAAGAATCTTCTGTTTTGAATCTGTCATTTACAATTAATATTTGATGATGCTAGGAAATAAAGAGTGTCAAGCTAATGCTGAAGGTAATAGGAAGAACCTTTATTTAATTATAGTTGAAAAGAGTTGGTGTATATTTATTAAAATCACACTGTGGAAGTATGAACAAATAACATTAAGTCTATAACATATTTTCCTGTTATAATGGAAGTTGTATCTTAAATGTTTAATTTTTTAAAATTTTAGTGATAAACATTTAATGCTGCTATAGTTATAGATGTATAAATAAATATAGTTAGCTTATGTCACCTTACATCTATTCATTCAATGAATGTTCAAAGTTATGGCAGCACTGTAAAATTGGTATATGACCAGTCCTTGAAGTTGTGACTACTGCACCACCCTCACAATTATGGGGCACCCAACTCCACATCACAGGGAACCAAAGTCACATGATTTCTACTTACAACCCTCCCTGCCAACTTCCCACAGTCTGTCCTGCATTTGTTTTCCCACCTATACCACCATCCCACCCATGCACAGCCTGCACAGCCCACCCCAGCCTTCCCCACCTTGTGTGCAGCCTGCACTGGCTTTCCCAGGGCTTCTTCTGACTTGTGCACAGTCTGCACTGGCCCTCCCCTGATTTCCAGACTCAAATATGGCTTTCCCAGGGCTTTTCTTGACTCTTCATCCCCCTCCCCCTGTGGCACCCCTGCCCTTTTTACCTGGGTTTCCCAGCTTTTCATTCCCACCTTAATGACCTATGTATGCCAGGATTACAGACTCAAATTAGTGCCAAGGAAGACTTGGAATTTTTTTTCATTCTAAAGTGGGGTAGATATATATCTAGGTTTTGAATGCTGAAATGATATCCCAATGTTGTATGGTGCACAGTATCCCCTATAATGATTCAAAGCCCTTGTATATTATATAATATAGGGTTTTATGAGCACTGTTCCAGGGTCCATGCTTTAAACCATATGGAAATAGCCTTGATCCCATTGAATCAAATGCTGATTCTCTTATTAGTTTGAATTCCTGTTTTTCAATGGTTTACTTGCCCTATTAATTCTTCTTCATGGCTTTTCAGCAAGGTGGAAAATAAAATCTTAGCCAATCTGGGCTGTAGCAGCTTTCTGCTTTCTATTACCCCTAGGCTTAGAGAAAGTTAAAGCCAAAATCTGTCAAATTTCTTTAATATTGCACAGGGATGTTATAATCAAAGCTGTATGAGTTCAATCTGAAAGCCCTTTCTACTTACAAACTATTCATTCAATCTTGTTTTAATCATCAAACTGCAGAAACTTATTTGGCTTATTTCAAAATTTTATCCCTCAGCAGTATTAAAAGAGAGGTACAGTAGCATTCCATTCACTGAAAGATGCTGGGTTTTTTTTCTTTTATTAGAATGAACATAAGACTCTAATTGATGTATTTTTCATTGCCCGTTCTTTGATCATTTACATGCAGACATACCTTTACCACCTCCTAACAAGAACCAAATCTGGGGGAAAGCAGCATATTTCCTAGTTTTAGACCAGAATCATACTATCATTCAATAAAGTTGCTATATTTTTAGTTGGGCTTGTTTCCATAAGAAGATATAAGATATCCTAATCTTAGAGTTGTGACATGACAAGATTTATTTTATTTTATTCATTCCATTTCTACTTTATTTCTATCCTATTTCTAGTACCTATTTTTTTCTGAAATGTTTAGGTTGCGTATGGCTGGTTATAATTAAATATGTATTTTTAATCTATCTATCTATCTATCTATCTATCTATCTATCTATCTATCTATCTATCTATCTATCTATCTAATTTGTTGGGTAGCTTGTTTAAAATATTAATCAACCCGTTTAACAATACAAGAACATGTGAATTTGTCAGGACATCAGGAAGGAAAAATGCCATTGGGCAGCAGCATGGAATGTTGCTGACAACTCCATTTTAAGATTCCATCCTTTTGAGTCATGTGATTCAAAGCATAATTTGAAAAATTGGAAAGAATTCCTGCTTTTCACACTTTGTTTTCATGATTGACACTTTTATTAGCTTTATCTAGTTACTACCTCAACTGAAAAAAGTAGTTAGGTTTAATGTGCTTAAAATTTTCTTTTCATTCTTCATTCTTGATATGTCAGTGATACCTTTAATTATTCTTATCAATTGTCTGGCAGATAGGAAGTGTAATTTTAGTCGTTTTAATCATGCATATTTTTTCTCTTTTTTAATTTTATTCTCTTAGACAGAATGATTGAAGATACTAATAACTTCTGTTAATCAGTTTCATTATCCTGAAATAGGACTCTAAAGTCTGCAAATATCTTGCATATTTTATGCCCTACAGTTGCCTTTTTCTCCGTAATCATAGTATCTATTTCTGGTTACAAAAGAATTCCACTAAAGCAAATACGCCTTGTATTATTAAAAATAATATTGTGAGGGCCTGGGAGGGTCACAAGTTCCTCCTGTAAGAAAGAGTTGATACTCATTGGTGATACTGTTTCCTGAAGTTGGGGTTGGGGCAGTCCCAACTTCAGCATTCAACACCTGGATATTATCTTCAGGAGCTAATGATGTCCGGGTATGGGTCTTTTTTGTTACGGTATGCTATTGTTTAAAATTAATGTATCTCCTTTGCTTGAGTCCAACAAAAGAAGCAGTGTATAAAATATGGTATGGCCAAGTAGCTCCATCTTTGCGGTATAACCTGACCCAAGAGAACTCATTGGCATCTTCTGCCACAGTGATTATAAAGGTAGTGAAAATTATAAAGATGGTGCAAAGCTTGTTCACAGAGCCTTTAATCTCTAATTTTAATTGTAAAAATTGCTGCTGGTTAACTGACACTGGAGATGGTTGATTGTTTTATGGATTTTTTAATGCTGTGTATTGGTTGTATAGGTTTTATAGGGTTATATTGTTAACTTCAAGGAGTTTTTTTTAAAAAAGGTTGGCAATACACAAAACAATTAGTAGAAAAAACCACTGCTAGATAAGGGTAAAGGATAATCCTCATGGAAGGAGTTTCTTCTCAAGCTCATTAATTGGTAAGGAAGTACAAGCTAGCTCTGGCCATTCCCACAGTGCCTATAGTCAGGATGATTGTATGCTGTTGTGCAGTTAGTTCAGGGTATTTGAGAATTTCTGCATTGTTTTCTTGGTGCTGTTTTTCAGCATGTTTTATTGTTGGGACTCCTCAGTAGTGCTCTTATGACATTCATATTTCCATTACTGTAAATCCTCCCAGGTAGCCTGCACATCCTAACCTGAAAAAGCCTAATAGAAGCTAATCATTCATTATATTTTTTAGGATTCAATGAAAACCTGGGAAGCTGTAACTAGTTGTGTGTAAAATATTTCAAAGTATTTTAAAGTCAAAACAAAGCGTTCCTCTCTCAGTGGAAATGCTCTGATACTGTTTGAGCCTCACTAGGAGTATTCTCACCTCCAAATGGGGCTGTTTTGAGGTCAGAACACTTCCAATAAGGTTAAAACAGTTTGAAGCCTTTTCCACACCTGTTTTACAGATCCCTGGAGATATGGTTGTACAGTGAAAGGCTAGATATTCATACACATTCTTTGGTTATCACATAACTAAAGAAATTCCAAAACATTGCATCCTGTCCATCACCAAGAGATGAAATACTCTTAACTCTTGAAATACCATAACCAATAAAAACATTCAGTAAAAATCTTCTGCACAGCACTACAGAGATCCAAGTTTTTATTTTTATTTTAATTATTTGTTAATTTACATCCTTTTGTTTCAGTCAAAAGTTCAAGGTAGTATATATAGTATTATTTCAAGGTTGGATCGAGAGAATGGCTGGCCTAAAGTATCTCAGTGAGTTTCCATACCTAAGAACAATAATATCCCTGATTCCAATCTAGCATTTTAACTAGTACTTCACACCAGCAGTCCAGTGGTTCATTTGTTCATTTTGTTCTTGTCCCAGTACTACCTGGCCATTTTGGGTGTCTGTGTTTTTTCAGTTAGCTTGAATGCCTCATTTGAAAAATGGGAATGGTTCTCAAAGCTGCTATTTGAAGTTCTGGACTTAGTGTGATTACGTATTGGGATTTGTTTGGACTCTCTATTTTTCAGATATTCTCCAGTCCATATCTCTAAAAATAACAGCATGACCCTACAATATGTATTCATTCATAGTTACAGTAATTTTAGAACATTTTGGGAGCAACTTAAGTTCTGTAATTTTTATTATAGTAACTCTACAGAGTGGTTCTAGTATGCATATGGTTTCCTAAAATTCAACTTTTAGTCAGCTTCTCTGAATCATTTCATATGCTACCTTTTCTATAAGTATAACAATAACGGGGGAGGTAAAATGGTAAATATAATAGCTGTTAGAAATGAAGAAAATATGAACTGACAGAAACATTTCCAATTGTTTGTTTCTCTGCAGACAAAAAGGAAGTAAAGGTGGGAGAATATAATGCTATACTTGATTCACTGGAAATCATCAACAATTCCATCAAATTCCACGGTAAGGCAGGACTGTAGAAAGGGCATGTGATTGGTGTATTTCTGTATAAGGCTTAGATCACATGCAATGTAAGACAAATAGAACTGTTTCAAGAGTACTTGTGGGAAAAGTCCAATGATTGCCTTAAGAAATCTGTAGTGATTAAGAGATCAGTTAAAAGTTTATTCACATTAACTTTCTTATACTACCTTTCCTTGGTGATATGGTTAAATAAGAACTGAGCAAAAAGATGCCCTAAAACCAATAATGTGTCTTTTCTGCCATAATTGCTAAGAGTCATCACTGACCCTGATCCTGCCAATCAACGCATGAAAAAGTAGATTAAGAACAATTATTTCCTCTATTAACAATTCAGTTCCTTCCCAGAAGTTTAAAGAGTTTTTTGATCATATCCAGGATATAATACTTTATTGCTATAAAGAGGAGTAATTTTCAGAATTTAAGAAGGAAAGAAAAATTCCTTTTGAATAATAAGCAAACATTTTTCTAAAACTCCCCTTAATATTTTTCAAGTGACTTTTAAATCTTCAAGTCAAGATTTCTCTCTTTTATGGGAGATTTAGATAAAAACCAGAACCCAAAATAATAATTCTAGTAATTCATGTTAACATAATTTTAAACTTAAGCTGAAATCATGTGAGACATCCAAGTCTTATTTCATCTTATCAAGGTGAATCCACTGATTCTTATGAGATACGAATATCTTATAAGATTTCATGTAATGACATAAACTCATGACCTCGTGAATGAAGATAGACTCAATATTTAGAAGGATCTTGAAAGATCTGAGCATTGGGTCCTAGCCAACAAGATGCAGTTCAGTGATGAGAAAAATAAGGACTTGTATTTAGGCAGGAAAAATCAGATGCACAGGTACAGAATAGACAGTACCTAGCTCAACAGTAGTACTTGTGAGAAGGATCTAGGTGTCCTTCTGGATCACCACTTAAGTATGAGCCAACAGTGTGCTGCAGCTGCCAAAAAGCCAATACAGTCCTAGGCTTCATTAACAGAGGGATAGTATCAAGATCGGAAGACGTGAGAGTACCTTTCTATACTGCGCTGGAGAGGCCACACCTGGAATACTGCAACTAGTTCTTATCACCACAATGCTGAGGCCCTAGATAGAGTTCAGAGAAGAGCAACAAAAATAACAAGGGGTCTGGAGGCTAAACCATACAGTGAATGGCTAAAGTGACTTGGTATGTTTAGCCTAAGAAAGAGAAGGCTTAGGGGTAACATAATAGCCATATTCCAATACTTGAAGGGTTGTCATAGGGAAGAGGGGCCCAGTTTGTTCTCTGAAGCACTTGAGGGCAGGACAGGGAGTAATGGGTGGAAGCTCGTCAGAGGGAGATCCAACCTGGAAATAAGGAGACATTTCCTGACAGTGAAAACAATGGAACAGCTTCCCTCCTAGAGTTGTGGGTGCTCCATTGCTGGAGGTTTTCAAGAAAAGATTGGATAACCATTTGTCTGGGATGAAATAAGGACTCTTGTCTGGGGCAGGGGGATTGACTAGAAGGGTTGAATTCCAAATCCCCTTCCAGCCCTATGATTCTATGAGATGGTTGTATGATCATTCAAGTTCTCCCAATTTTGGCCAGTGCCTAAAAAGTTTCAAGATTCAGATTCAAGAATGCACCGCTCATCGGAGCACAATATACTGGTCTTCTGTAATTTACCTCTAACTTATCATTTCATAGGAGGTAGATATGTTGAAAATAAGGTTGAATATACAAAACTGGGATAGCCAGTTGTACTTATTTACTTTTTTCTTTTCACTGTAGGGAAAGAACCTCCAAAGGATAGAACAATTATCCAAAAGCAACTTCGTAAGATTTCTCTGCCTCTCTACAGTATTCTTTCAGCACTTACTATCTTGGGAATGATCATGGCCAGTGCATTTTTGTTCTTTAACATCAAAAACAGAAATCAGAAGTAAGTTGTACATTTTGGATCAGGTACAAGAAATGTTGAGGCTACACTCCTTTTTGCACAAGTCTGTTTGGGATGCTCCCACCTAATTTTCCATTTCTCCCCATCCAGTTTATTGCAATACTGTAATATTATATATTTCTTTGGAGAGGAGTTCACTCTTACTGAACTCAAGAGGAGTACTGAGTAACACATCTTATATGCATCTGATTTCAGTGGCTCAAATGAATGAATTTTTTTCCATTGGAAGCTATGTTTCAATACTATTTTATTTTGGCTACATTTTTTTTATTAATTACTAGTCCTTTAAAGTATTGTAATGGTGCATGGAAATAACCTTGGGAAATGGGAAGAGATGCTGTTAGAAAATAGTCAGATAAGGGAGGGCATAGCCTGCAGCTGTATAATGGGAAGAGAAAGAGGGTCAGAAGGGACACTTGCCCCCAGCAAGTTCTCAGACTATAAAGGAGATGGCAGGAGACTTGTAGTTTCAGACCTACACAATTCTGTTAATGTAGCCTTATTAAAAAAGTAGAGTAAATTCATTGGGTTATGTTTTCTGTCTTGTCTACCTGGGCAGGTTGACACATATCTTTATCTTGAAACATTTTATTAAAGCTTTTCATTCTGTTTGATCAAAATTAGTGTTTTCCACTGTGTATTGTTAGCATAATCCCCAGCTAATTAAACCACTGTGTAATATAACAAGTTGTTTAGTATAAAAGATCAAACATATTTAATCATAATAATACTGATCTGAACTTAATTATAAAGTAAGTAGATAGATTTCTATATTTCTGAAATTCTGCACAAAAATCTACTATAGTGATTAACTTCCCGAGAGTTAATTCTTGACTTGTTTCTAGACAGAGCTACTTCTATATTTCTGTACAGTTAAATAATCCATCTATCTCTTATAGCTGACATAAGGATAATTTTAAAAGTCATTTGAAGCTATGATTTTTGTTTTTAAAAATAGGTGCCAATTTATTTTAACCAATATACCGTTCTAGCAATTTAAATGTTATCTCAGCATGCATCCATAATAAGTGTAGCTGGTATTTAAAAAATAGCTGTTTACTAGAGGGGACAATTATAATCCTATTGTTTTAAAGAAGGCAAAAGTGCTAAGCCAGATACTGTAGAATGCTTATTTACGTCCATAGAGAACATGAGAAGCAAGACATCATTCAGTCTAAATTCCTTCCTTCTGTTTTTGCAATTTCCACATGTGTGTGAAATGCAGAACCATACCTGGAGACAGAATTAATGTGGATGAAAGCATGGATTTGCTTCTTCCTTAATCTTTGGATAAAAGTTGTCTTTGTACTATCAGCATGGCCCTTTAGAAGATAAACTCTAAATGATAAAAACAAATCTATGTGGAAGAAAATCTTGGAAGAAAAGCTCTAGCTTGACTCTTTCTTCTTTTGATCAAAAGGCCAATAGAAATTAGAAATTATAGCTGACCTTCAAATTTACAAAAAGATAGGAATTCAATTTCCAGTCATGCAATCATTTATATGCAGGATTGGGCTAATAACTCTTTTGCCTGTTACCTTTCTTATATTACAGTGCTGAAATACCAGAGGGCTTTATGCTTCTTCAGTGTAAAAATCTTCTCTTATTCCCAATGATGTAGTGTCATTAAACTATCAGAATATACAATTGAAATAACAATTCTACTTTGTGGGAATACACATAACTATATACATATATATACTTATATTACACACACACACACACACACACACACACACATTGTATGCCACCCAGAATCATGTTCTGTGCAATGGGTGGCTATATAAATATCCTAAATAAATATACCGTGTATGAGTGTGTGTGTAGCATTTGTTTATCATATTTACATAGCTACCCATCTCACAGAACATGACTCTGAATGGCATACAATAAAAACACAGAATAAAAACTAACAAAAAGCGTTATATAATTAAAAATACCAATCTCGATGACAGAGTAGCACAGAGAGCAATACAGCCATCTCACTAATACACCATTATCTTGAGATCCCCAAGCTTGATGACACAACTGTATTTTAAGGGAGTTCTGGAAGATTATCTGGGACAGGGCAGAATGATATTCAACAGGGCAGGAGCCATGTTAGAAAAGGTCAGTCTTTGAGATCCCGCCACGATACTCCTTTGCAGATCAGACCCATAACATATCTCTTATGCTAGACCTAATAGGATGGGCAGATGTAATCAGATTGAGGTGGTTCCTCAGGTACCCTGGCCCGATGCCATCAAGGGCTTTAAAAGTCAAAAGCAGCATAATGAATTGAACTTGGAAGCAAACTGGCAACCAATGCAGTCTGCAGATCACAGATGTAACATGTGACCTTCTAGAGGCATATGTAATTGCCTTCGCCAGTGCATTTTATACCAGCTGAAGCTTGCAAACACTTTTAGGGTAGTGTCATGTGGAGTACTATCTGGGAGCTGATCAGAGTGTGAGTAATTGTGCATTGGAGATGGGTGCAACTGGTACACAACACAAAACTGTGCAAAGGCTTTTCTACCCACCACTGCCTCCTGCTCTTCGAATAGGAGTTGGGAGTCCAGGATGGCCCCCAGATTGCAGACTAGGTCTATTGGATGCAGTGCAACCGTATTCATTACCAAATATGGCATAGTCCCTGATTCAGAGGGGCCCAAACCCAGACCCACTCAGTTTTTCCAGAGATTAGTCTGTTGATCCCCATCCTGATCTCCATAGCCTCCAAGCCTAGAACAGAACATTAGCAGCATTGCTTAATCGATCAAGAACAAAAAAATAACTGCATATCATTAGCATACTGATTATACCACTTTCTACAGTGATGGATTATTTCACCCAGTAGCTTCATGTAAATATTGAAGAGGAGAGAAGAAAGCACCAAAGCCTGCAGAACCCCACAAAGAAGGACAGGATCTCTCTTTCCCAAACACTACCAACTGGTATCGACCCTGGAGAAAGGAGGAGACTAAGCACAATACAGTACTGCCCACCCCCAAGCCTTGGATCTGGTCCAGAAGTATACCATGGTCAATAGGATTGAAGAGGTTAAGAGGAAGTCAAAACAGCAAAGGTGGATGTACAACCTCCATCTCACTCCCACCAGAGGTCAACTAAAAGTGTGTAACCAATGCTATTTCCATCCCATACTCAGGCCTAAATCCTGAGTAAAGGGGTCCAGATAATACATCATTCAGAATTATCTAAAACTGCTGTGTTTTCAACTACCTTTCTCCAAAAGGAAAGGTTAGATATTGAGTGAAAATTAGCCAATATGATGGGACTAAGCAATTGCTTCTTGAGTAGGGGATGAACCACTGCTTCCTTAAGAAGTGAAGGAACAACCTTTCATTCAAGGAGGAATTCACCATTGCCGGAACTCACACACATGAATGGACAGCTTTAGTTAGCCAGGAGCGGCATAGGTTTAAAGAGCAGGTGACTGAGCTCACAATCCACTTCCTCTGGACCAACTGGCTGAAACCAATATCAGATAACAGGACAAGTTATCTCCCTTGGCATCTCCCTAAGACTGCAGTAAAACCAGCATCCAACTGAGCAAATTCTTCCACATAGCCTCAGAGTCTCTGAGCCCCCTCTACCCAAGAAGGCCTGTGTCATCCAAAACAAAGTTATGAGGCAGCTACCTATGGATGCAGTAAAGGCGGAGAAGTACTGCGGCTTCACCACCCTTACTGTCTCAAGGTAGGCTTTAATAGTAGCTCTAGCCCAGTTTGGTCATGTTTGTCCCTTGCCAAGCACCAACAGCTCTAGATGTTTCTTCTCTCATTTCATCTCCCTCAATTCTTCAGTGAATCACCAGATCTTCACATGGACTATGTAGCAGACCAGGAACAACCCCAAGTTCCCTGATCATCAACTCATCATGGTCCATCAGTCTCCAAATGGGGACTGATAGAACAAATCTTGCCTCCCTACAGTGGATAGTAGCAACAAAGAATCCTGTGGTAATCAAGGCATGATGTTCCCATGACAAAAGGGATATCAAATACTGTATAGTATACATTAAATATCTTATCAGATCAAAGTTATGGCATTTCTAAGAACATAGCAAAGTTCTGTATCATTGCTTGCCTCGCAAGTGGTCTGCTGGTTAGTGTGCAGTTTTGGCAAATGATTCTATCCTTTTTTCTATTTTTTTATAACACTGTATGCTCATCTCTTGTTGTAACAGTTAAATATATAATGTATTGAGACTGATAAAAGCTGAAGCTTTTGAAGAACCAAAAGTTACCTTAGAAAAGTGGGATATTATACTTTTTTCCTGTGGGTTTTCAAGTTTTTCCACAAAACAGGAAACAATATTTTTCTTGTTCTAACTTATTTCATTTGTCTATCAAATTTATATATTATCCATGTCATTATTGAGTGACTCTAAGCTGCTTTAATACATTTAAATGTATTTAAATTATTTTAAAATTATTTATTAATTTTATTAGATTTAGAATAATTCTAATGAAGTTAGAGATATGCAGTGATATGCCCTATGTTCTGAAGTCATTGTTGGTAATTGGAGCGTTTTTTGTTTTGGGGCTCCTATTGTTGTTCCCTCTGTTAATATTTTGGTTTTTGAAGGAAATGTTTCTAGTACAATACTTGCAGTCTAAGATATTAAAAAGAACTAGGTTGAATATTGATCTACAAAAATCATATTGAATTGATTTATAGCAATTGTCTTTTCTTCTCCCAAAGGCTAATAAAGATGTCTAGTCCTTACATGAACAATCTCATTATTCTTGGGGGAATGCTGTCCTATGCATCTATATTCCTTTTCGGGCTTGATGGATCTTTTGTTTCTGAGAAAACTTTTGAGACTCTTTGTACTGTAAGTAATTCTGAACCATTTTATATAAAATTCATAATCCTATAAAATGTTTCCATACTTTCATTGCAAATACTTATACATTTGAACTTTGAAACATTGCAACTTTGATTACGACATCCAATTATTTGGAAAAATACAGAGGACCGTCAAAAATAAATATATTTTACGCTGTTTAAATGTTAGTGCAGTGTTAATAAAAGAAGGTGGAAGCATATGTGTACCGCAGTGATTTCATAATCTCAGACTGGCCACTAGTTTCCTCTAAATGCTATATGCAACAAATCAGGATGATGGCAAAATAAGAGCACATGCATAGTGACATCATCACACAAATGCCGTGTATGAATATGTATTCTAATGTCTTTTCTAAAAATCCTTTTAAAGTTGTACAATACAAAAAGACCATACAACTGAGATCAGAAAGAAAGAAGAGAATAGGAAGAAGAGAAATACAAAAAGCACCAGGAAAATAAGAAAAGAGAAGAAATTTAAAAGGAATATTTAAAGAAGTAACTACTTATCTTCCTTGCAACAATTATCAACAAATTAATATTTCCCCACTTCTTATGAGATAAAAAACATAATTCACTTCTTCACATAGTTCCCCAACTCATTTGTAAATTCAAAAACACTGTCTTTTCTATCCAGGTGTCAGCAAGAAGTCTCTAAAAGGTGTCTGGACTTCTATAGAAATAGTTCTCATTTTCATCCTGATCAAATAAGTCAACGTTATATTCCCTTCTTTTGCTTCTGCCAATTTTAATCTTTAATTAATCAAGTTTCTGTCGTGGGATTGAATCTCCATTCCAATTTTTCTTTCTCAAAAATTTCTTCAAGGCTTCAGAAACTCTTTTTTTATCCAACAATAAGTCCTTGCCCAGATCATATTAAATCTCATGGTTTATCATTTGATTATCACCTCTGTTTTATAATCCAGATTCTTTATTTTCATTATTACATCTACATTAGCTGGGATTTTTTTCACTTCTCCATCCTGTCTGTCTATAAATTCTTCCATGTTGTCCTTTCACACCTTTTACTTCTTTAGAAATTTCTTCAAATAATGTATTTACAGTTGCAGAGATTATTATTGTCATCTTAATTATATATTTCTCTCTGTAGTTCTTAAAATTTTTTTACATGTGTCAAATAACGTACTTTTGTCTATCATTTTGTAAATTACACTTCTTCTTTTTCCTCCCTAGATCTTTAGTTCCCTCTAGTGTCATATTTTGTATTCCCAAGATCTCAAGTTTCTTTGTTTCTATTTTCAACCTTCAGCCAATAAACTTTTTCTTAATAGACCGAACAATTCACATTGCCACAAAATATTGTTTTGTGTGCTCAGTTTTTCAAAAGTCATAGCAAAAGTTCTAATATTCCAAATTTGTTAAGTTCTTTATCTCAATTTAAACCTTTTTTAAAAAATTAAGTTCTTATTTAGCTTTTTGTTACTTTACTTTTACAGTTTCTTAAACTGTTAGTTAGCTTTTCTTCTCTTTTAAAATGAAGTTTTACTTACCAGGTAGCTTTTCAAATATTGTTTGGAAAATCTTTTTAATTTTGAAATAATTATAAATCAAAAAGTGATTAGAGAGTGAAATAGACAAACTCAGTATTCTTAAAGGCTCCACTGCAGTTGAGAGCTTGATGACTTCCCTTTTCTCCCCAACCTCAGACCAACAGGACAACTACATTCTGAGCAAGTTGAAAGGAGAAGCTATCTGAAGCTCAGGTGGGCAGTTTCTCATCCTCTTCTTATCCAAAGAGGTTCCATTGGACTGACTTTACCACTAATCCATCAGTTGTTGCATCATCATCCACTCTTTTTATGTAGTTTAACGTTTATTCACCCAGAATTCTCCAACTTGTTTTCCAATGTCTGATGCAAGTATGTAAGCCACAGAATTTGTGTGATTTATTTATTTATTTATTTATTTATTTTTCAAATTTATATACTGCCCTTCTCCTGAAGGACTCAGGGCAGTGTACAGCCAAAACTAAAAAACATAAATACAAACATTAAAAACAATTTTAAAATACATTATATATATTTGGCCCCAATAAATTAAAAGA
>JANHZT010006410.1:125185-150264 GCA_032468215.1 Stegonotus admiraltiensis
AGGACAGGAAGGCCTGGAGGAACATTGTCCATGGGGTTGCGATGGGTCGGACATGACTTTGCAACTAACAACAACAATATGTTTTACAAGCAGAAAGTACAGTTTAGACAACGAAAGTAGGCTATCTATAGCACTTTCCAACATATTTTCTCAATCAATACAAGCAAAGTACCCCAGATTCTTCAGTGACATAGATCAGAAATATCAAATTAAATGGTAGCTACTTAGTCATTCTGCTGATCAAAGGTGAATAATCGATGAAGATGTCAAAAGGGTAGCAGATTACACATATGACATAGATCTGATACCATCTGTGGCAATGTCTATCTAGTAATCATAGCAGAGGATTATTACGGATCTATGAATCTAAATAGGATTTTTAAAAAGCTGAATAGATATGAAGAAAGGGACCGTTCACTGCTTCCCTTTTTAGTAGTGAGGAGAAAGATACTACAATTTCAGGATTATTCCAGCTTGGAGTTTTGAGGGAATAATGAACTATATTCCAAGTATTATAAATTTGTATTTAATTACTGTTACTACCCTGTTTCCCCCCAGATAAGACATCCCCTGATAATAAGCCAAATCTGGTTTTTGAGTGCATGGCAGTAAGGCCAAGCGCTTATTTCAGGGTTCAAAAAAATATAAGACAGGGTCTTATTTTCAGGGAAACACGGTAATTTTTTTAAAAAAGAGTAGACTTGGTTATCAGCTTTAGTCATACCTACACTGTATACCAGTATTCCTGGCTAGTGATAAAGATAATACTTGTCACCTCTAACACTTTTGTAGTCATATTCTATAAGCATAATCAAAGCCCAGTTTTATAGCAAGCATGCTTTTTTTCTTTCCCTAAAAGCTAGGAACTTTGATTTAAAGCACCCAGCAAACCATCACATCCAAGCAACTAGGAGCTACGTGCAGTGTGCTATTGCTACATTCAATATACTTTTATATATACCATACTACAATACAGAAATAGACATTTTAATTTTATTTTTTATATGCTGCCATCAAAGCCAAACTTCCCAACTGGCTTATGCCTTTCTTGTATAGCTTTTTGTAGATTGAACTGCAGTACAAAATTTAGGGAAATGTTAATTTTGAAATATACAGTATGTCTGTTTGCTCACTAGATAGGGAAATGCAATTACATGTGCATGGAAATCAAAGCTGTACTCCAGTTGCTGTTCAGTGGTCACCAGATGCTTATACTGATTTAACTGGGTTGTGATTCACTAATCTCTTCCATTCACGAAAGGGAGTTGAGGCTTCTTTTTAATGTCCAAAAGCAATTAGTCTCTGATTTAATCTCTTTAACTGTACAACTGTGAGATGAATTGGTGCACAAATAAAATATCAGAGACAAGATCAGTACTCCCGATAAAAAACTATAATGCTGCATATCATGAACCTGATAAAATATTTTGTATAGCATTTACCTACCAAGATTTTCTATATACCTCATAGAATTGGGAAATAGAGAAGAGGGACAATGGCTGTGATGAGAAAAAGGTATAACTGTTTTTGCCTTTATTAAATAAGATACTGACCTTTGAAAAGTTTAGCATTTATACCAATCTCACCTTCCAAAACTGATGGAGAAGGGGATTGTGGAAAAAAGAACTAAAAAAAGAAACTAGAAACAGCTTAAGACCAATCAACTGAATTGGACTGCCTTCTTTTTCATATTAATCTCATAGTCTTTAAAGGTAATTTCATGAATCTTGTTCCAGGTATGTTATGGTTATCAGGGATAAGACCAAGCCATCTTTGTATAAAGACTGTATTTCTGGAATGGGTTTTCCAGAGTGAATTCAGCATGGTATGTGGCATTCATTTGATACACTAGTATTTTAGATGTTATTGGAGGTTTTAAAATAATATTATCTTTGATATTACATTGATTCTAAACATTTGTCCTGACTTCTTAGGGGACCTCTAAATAATTTATGTCAGAAAGGCAGCATGTAGGTAGCTTAACCTTGTTAAAGAAGTAGGAAACTAGTAATCTGCTCTGCAACGAGATTTACCATTCTTGTCTGTCCAGACTATATTGGGAAATTTTTATTTGTGACAGAACTAAATGTGAAGAGGTGTGAACAATCTCATGTTACAGTTAGCGAGTATCTTCTCCCATTGCATTTCCCAGTTGTCTTCCCTAGAGTTAGCATATATTGACATAATTCATATTAAAAGTAGTTATTGAAGGATGCAAACAAAAGTTGTCATAAGTAAAAAAAAAAAGGGTGGATGCGGTTGTAAGAGTTGAATAAAAATAATCCAAAGAAAGGATTTTTTGCATTACTGATTGTTCATATGAGCAATTTAGTCTTGATTGACCATAAGGAACATTAAATCACTGTGATTTCTAAATCACAGTGATTTATATCATTATTAAATAGATGATACTTTAACAAAATGAAAGTAGCTCTATTGACCATAAAAAAATCCTCAAACCATATTTTGGACAATATTGGATCACATAGTAAGTAAGCTTTCAAGTTCTCCAAAATGTTTTTTTAAGAAACAAGATAATAAAGGGAAAGGGAAAGGAAGAAAGCAAGTAGCAGATTTTTAAATCATAGAACCTATGCATTTAATTATATTTTACAATTAAATTTGGAAGTGGCACTAGGCAAGCAAATTAAGCTCAACTGCAGCGGTCACAATTTAATGCCCTCCATATATTTTGATTTCTAACTTTCCTCATACTGAACCAAGAAAGCCATTGTCCGTGTTCACTGAAGTGATGGGTGCTGTAATCCAACACATCTGGAATATATCAAATTAGGTAAGATTGCTTTATCAAATACAGGAACAGAAAATATCTGATTCCTGTTGTTGAAAGTATGAAACAATTTGGCTTTTAGACCCATTCATGGTGCTATTAATATCTGCCAATTCAAAGAGTATTTAAAGTATCAGAATAACTCTCTTTCATTTTTTTCTGCACTTATTACCTACTTCACAGCTGCTGTTTTATCCCCCTGTTTCCAGTGTTTCTCTCTTCTCTCTGCTTTGCTTTGACAGTATGCATATTTGTATATCTGTTTGTGTTCCTACAACTATCTTCTGCACACACAAGATGTCTCTTTTGGCAAATCAAAGCATATGCTGTTAGCATACCTTGGTTTCCTTTAATCCTTTCTTGATACTAGAAATACCTTGATGTGTTAGCAAGCTAATCCTAAAAGTATGGCCTGAAAATTCAACAACCTTTTAAAACTAAACAGCTCTAGATTTTGTCAGTGCCTACATCGAAGAACATCTGGGCTGTGCAGCATTTCTGATTCAAGTGCTAAAATTTCCTTTGGAATATGAAGATTGCTTATGTAAATACTTGTCTGTTAGCCTTTGATGCAGTTTTTGTATAAAAATATGCAGTGCATATTTGGCATGCTCAGGAGTGCTATGGCGGGGGGGGCAACAAATAGCACCTGCAGCAACCTTAAATTGAGGTAGAACCCCAAAATTAAATCAAACTATATTTTTACTTGCCTGAAAAAAATGCCACTGCCAAATTAGCCATCCTTCAATTCACTTTGCCAGAGCAGATGTTATTAAAAGAACAATAAAAAGTAGGAAAATTGCATTACAATGATCAAATAAAAAATTACTCTTTTTAAAAAACAATCTTTCCAACCGGAAATCATCATCTTTCTATTTTGTCAGAAAAGTGCTGATTGAAATACTGAGAGGGGGCACATACCAGGATTTTATGTCTGCAGTGGTAATTTCTTTCCAACCATACAAAATTAACTTTTTAGCTATGATGAAGTTCCAAACATTCTTGAAAAGTTGACTGTTCTCCTACGCTTTTAAGTAGGGTGGTTGTGAGCCCCTCTAGATATCTTTTTGCTTGAGATTTTTTTTCTTCTCGATATATATATGATTTATTTCCTTCTTTTTAAAGTCTAAGCCACCAAACTATTGCATTATATAACACTACATTGCATTTTATATTTTATTTAATATTTATGTATATAATAGCCAATTGGACTACAATACTGTATATCAGCATTTAAAACTTTTTTATATAACTTGTGTGTTAACTTAAGTTGTAGAAGGGAACGGACTGAAAACATTGGAGAGTCAGTTCTTGTGATTAATGTTGAAAGGCTGGTGTTCCAATTTATCCCTACATCTCTGTTCTTTTATTTTAGCCACACACATTTTCAGGTCAGGAAGAATCACTGAAATAATTACTTCTGATTTGTTGCGTAACTTTCACAAATTTCATTTCTTACTATATTTCTTTGGATCCTTCCAGTGTTACAACGTACACTTTTGAAGTGTCAGCCAACTAATTAATATGAAGGTGTGGGCAGATTTGACTTGCAATTGATGCATGTGTAGGTTCTAAATAAAACACAAAACATTTGCTAAATATAGAAGACATGTTTTAGAAGATAGCACCAATAAAGGAGGAGTCTTTAGTGCTCTCTGAGTTTGGTTTTTTCTTGCAGATGTTTCATTACCTGAGCTAGTTAACACCATTAGTGCCAGATTAGCACTGACGATGTTACCTAGTTTGGGTAATGAAATATCTACAAGAAAACAACCAAGCTCAGAGCACCAAGGACTCCTCAGAAGATGGTACCTTTAACTTGATATTCCCAGGATATATCTATTAATGTACGTATGAGATTTCATTATGAATTACAGATTATTGTTTTAAGAATACCCCTCTCTTTTTTTTCTATTTCTATTGCTTATTCCAGCCAGAGTCCAAATTCACTTCTTCATGTGGAACAAACATAATCATCATTTACTCTAGCCCTCAATTGTTTTGCTCCACTGTGGTTGGTTGGTTGGTTGATTGATTGATTTTGTGTTTTTGAGTCAGTATTGATTCTTGGCAACTTCCTGGAATAGTTCCTGCAGTTTTTGTGGAAAGGTTTTGAGAAGTGATTTGTCGTTGCTTCCTTCCTTGGGCTGGAGAGCAAATGACTGGACCAAGATTACCCAGCTAGCTTGTGCCTAAACTGGGGACTAGAACTCATGGTCTCCTTAACTACTATATCAGAAGTTATTATTTTTACCTTTTGTATATCAAGTTAATAAATGTATCACTAAATGCAACTATTTGAACTTCACAAGTCAGAACACCTTATGAACTACTACCAAAGATAAATTTAAAACATGTCTTTATTTTAGGCTAGTATAATTTACCCAGATTTACACAATCTCACCCAGATTCTAGGGCAAGAGACAAGATGCTCTTGAATTAGAACCTGAGTTTTTGTGAATGGAAACACATGGTCTACTGAGAAATAGTCTCCTCCATATTAAGCATCTTGCTCATGGTTGATGTGTGAACACTAAATGACTCCATTCATATAAAAACTGTGTGTCCTGCATTTTCAGTAGTTTTTATTGTGGAACATCTTTCTCATTCAGTAGTGCTTTGATTGTGGAACATCTTTTCATAATAAACTGAGCTAGCTCCCTCTTCTGTTGTGATATGCTTTTCAATAACATTAAATACAATTTAATATCTGTTGAGATATTATCTTTATTAATTGCTACTGTGTCCTACTTTTGCTTGTTGTTTTAATAGTATAAATTTATGTTGCTTGATTAATCTTTAGCCAGGTCTCTATTGTGGAGCCAAAAGGCAGAAAAAAATTCAAATTTTAAATTATTTTAATTTAAACTATTCAATAAAGTTAAAACAGAAATAATTTTTGACACAACTCATTTTAAATTTTATATTTTGCCAAAATGTTTTCAAAAATTGCATTTCTATATTTTTTTAGCATTTTCTGTGATGCCTATTTTAACAGCTGTTGCTTTTAATTGCTTTCTGAGTAATCATTTTGCTATGCTGCTTTTGATTTCACTTCATATAAATGTTATCTGTATTTTTATTCTGTGATAGTTTGAGTTATACTAAACTCAAGAAAAAATGCAGAAATAAATAATTGCTATGTATATACTGGTAAGGGACAGTATTAAATATAGAAGAAAGAAGTATCTACATTTTGTTAAAAATTAGCTTGAACATTTTGGAGATACTGTACATTCAAGGAGACATTTTAGATGCTTAGTTCAGACAATCTGATCCCAGCCCCAAATCTTCAAAATTAATTGAATTAAAGCTTGTACTTTTAAGGCTTAATTCATTTAAATAAAATAGTAATTTAAATGTTTAAATCAAAATGTTAAAATCACATTTTTCTCTGCTGCATTGAATCTCTTGTTTTCTTCTTAATGTATGTGCAAAAGTTCAAATTCTCTATCTGTACAATTTATAACTGCATAGAGCCATAGTTGACTCAATAATCTATTATATCCAAGATTTCTGCTTAAACTGTGATTCCTGAGCCATGCTTTTTATTTGTCCTAGTCTGAACTATCTGCTGAAAAGCATCTGCTTACTTATGATAGTTTTTCTCAATAACTTCTCTCTTGCCTAAATATTTGTTAGATTTAAAATCCCACTTTACTTTGTACATCAAGGAATCATGTTCTGGTCAGGCAAAGAATAATCCCATGAAAATAATGTCTGCCCACCTCCATATGTAAGGGTAAAATACTGGAAACGGGAGACTGTCATAGGTAGCTTCTGTCATGATACGGAACCTTGGTTGGGCAGGTTTTAAAACCATGGAATAGCTTGTATATGATGGCCAAGCTTTTTCCTCAATTTCCTCAATGCTCACCCTGTAAAGATCCTCCAAACATTTGGAATTACATTATACAAAATTTAAAATGCAAATTCTTGACAATGTTTTTTTCATAGAGATTGGGCTGCAGACATATTGGCATATTTTGTCCTGCAATTCATTTATTTATTTATGAAAGTATGTATGCATTTCAGTAACTACCCATGTTTCCCCTAAAATAAGACCCTGTCTTATATTTGTTTGAACCCCAAAATAAGCACTTGGTCTTATTTTCAGTGAGGTCTTATTATTTTGGGGCGCATAGAGGAAACCAGAGGAAATGGCGGGGACCAGCTGTGCATGCATTTAAATATTTTCAGGGAGGGCTTATTTTCATGGGGGGCTTATTTTAGTGCATGCGCTCAAAAGCCGATTGGGCTTATTATCAGGGGATGTCTTATTTTAGGGGAAACAGGGTTTGAAATTTAAATAACCATCCATATATATTTCAAATTTATATACAGCATGTGATTTAAATTCTGTCTGCCCAGCAATTTAATTAGTTTTACATTAGAAAAAAATTCATAGAAAAGTGCATTATAAAATATAGAATCAGATTGTTTCTGAAGGTGTTTAATATACTGAAGTCAGAACTTATTTTTAAAAAAATTATTACATTAACCATTTCCACCAGTTATTAAATCAGTACACCTAATTTTTAGATAAAAATTAAATATGTTTATATAATAGATCTCTTTTGGAAATTAGCCACTCTAAAAACTTAGAAGCACGAAGTGGGAGTTGCTCATTTTCATTGCTTCCATTGGCCAGTAACTGTTTCACAAGGAGTGAAAATGGAAGCCTGATCTTGTTTCCGTTAAAGGCCCATGCAGAACCTCCAATTGCTTAAATACAGCTGGCTTGAATCTAGTTAGGAAACATTTTCTGCATTCCTATAAAAATAACCATTGTCACTTATTTTTTTTATCACTTTTGAATCAGTTTCTAGGGAAACAAACAACATTGTAATAAGTGGAAACCAGCAGTAGAAGCTGACTCAGCTGGTGGCCAGTTTTGTTTCTGTTTCCATGGAAACAGATTTGAAATAGGCATAAATAATCTCACTAAACACAGACGGTTCTAAGAAGGTTGGACAAACACATTTCCTCAGTCATTTACCTGGGTCAATAAAGATTGCCTTGAAGACTAGCATTTAATAATACTCTATTTTATGAAGATCACTAGCCAAGTTTCAAGTTCATGTATTTCATCAACACAAAGAATATAAAATTCTAATAAAATCCCTTAGAAATTATATAATTATTCCATATATTCTTTCCTAAAGAAGGACACAAGGACCACCAAGCAGCCAGACAAGATTTTACAACTTTCCACCTAATTTTGCAGTCTTGGGCCCCAAGTAAAATTGCTAATATAAAAATGATCTGAGGAACAAATTTTTTTTTGCAAATTGTAGGCAAAAATCCTTATAAAACAGCAATATAGAGTCATGAGCTATATTTTGATTATGCTCTCTCCACAAGGTCAAAATAGTTCTGCTTTCTTGAATTGCAGAGGTAAGGCCAATAAATATTGCCAGGTAAATGTGCTAGAATATTTTGCTGTGTAAAGATCTTACAGGTATCTTGCTGCCTGGGGTTTTCTTTTAATTACCTTATTTCCAATATCTACAGTTAAAGTAATTATTATATGATATGTTTGTCAAATATCAGTTATTCTTCCTTTTAGTATTGTTTTGATTTCATTATATCCTATTCTCAAAATAACAGGACTAGACCAAGTCAGTAGAAGCTCAAATTAAGCCAATAATGAATTATCCTTAAATAGACTGTGTACTCCATAGTTCTCAATCCTGCTTTACTTCTAATTGATGTGCTACATTTGGGATGCTCTTTGCTCCTTGTTATGGTCTGCTTTATTCTCCAAGCCTAATTTTATGCCATAAGGAATTGTGCCAAAGGTGCAGCTGTGAGTGATTTAAATACAGTTGAGATATATTAAGCCTCTCTTATATAAATATTGAACAAGATGCTTGCATTTGCTTCAATACTCCACTGTGGGCAGTACATAGAAAGTGAGCTTCACAATTTGTAGAGAAATGAAAAATCATTCCTAGGTAATTAAAGCTATTCTACCTGCCCAAAAATGCCAATAACACTGCAAAGCTAAATTCTGAGTCTTTCTTTAAAATTCGTTGTATGTAGTCCTAATATAACTCAACTATAAATGTTACATAAAGATATAAAATCTAAAGAGCTGACTTCAGCCCAATTGGTCATTTGCAATAAAATTATATCATCTGATTATTGTAGCACTGTAATATATCTGTTTACTATTTCAGGAGACAGAATTCTGCTTTAGTTAAAATTATGCTGTCTTTGATTAATGAAAAATTTACTGGTTAAATTGGTTAACTTTGGTTATATATAGTAATAAGAGTAATATTTATTTTCCCCTCTTTGGGTGGGTGTAAACTTAGAAAGTTGGCCAAGATTTATTAGAATAACTATTACTATACCCTAATCTCTAGAATATGTAGTTATGCTGCTGAGTATGTTTTGAAGAAAAGATTGGTTAACCATTTGTCCAAGATGGTATAATGACCCCTGCCTTAGGCAGGGGATTGGACTAGAAGACCTCCAGATTCAGTCTAGCCCTATGATTCTATGTGTGTAACATAGCCATCTCTGCTGCTTTCCCAGGTTTTCATTAATTAATTGGAGACTAAAGGGGGAAGGTTGCAGAATCTCTTCAAAGATATCATGGGACAGGAGTCATCTCCATAAGTGTTGAAAATATTTCACCCATCTTCCTAATGAAGCATGACATTCCAAGTAAGACTTGGTATAGATATGGGTAGATATTAATCTCCAAAAATAAAAGATTAGCTGTCAGGGTTTGGTTTCATTCTTCTATTACCTCTTTTTCAGAACAAGTTTTAAAAATATTTATTAAATTGTAGGATTATTTATTTTGGGATTTCGGCATAGTAAATCGTAGTCTTTCTAGTAGAAACCACCTTTTTAAAGTACAGTATGTGTAAAAGTCCTAGTTTGAATCCTGTTTCATCACTGGGAGTTTATTACTTAAACATAAAAAAGCTTGTATTTCTGGGTATCCTGTTCAAGTTAATATGTCCTCTGAAAAACATTTCTCTGTTGGCTTAAGAAAAAAGCTACCTTATCGTAATCAAATTTTTCATCAATGTAGTTCTGCATTCAAACTGCTTTCTCAGTTTCCTGACCCACAGCTTCCTAGTATGCCCTTGATGTTCATCATCAGGAGCCATGGTGGCACTGTGGTTAGAATGCAGTATTGCAGGCTAACTGCCCACTGCCAGGAGTTTGATCCTGACTGGCTCAAGGTTGACTCAGCCTTCCGTCCTTCCAAGGTTGTTAAATTGAGGACCCAGATTGTTGGGGGCAATATGCTCTGTAAACCCCTCAGAGAATGCTCTAAAGCATTATGAAGCTGTATATATACCATACCTCTGAATGCTATTGCTATCAAGCTCTTTCACCCAGATGTGGTAGAGTTTCCAACTAGACTGGAGGGAGGTGTTAAGAGGGGGGCAAACTTAGAGACCTTGCATTGTAGAAAGCAGCACAAGCCTGATATCTCCCATAATCAATGAAGCCTTCTCTTACCATTCCCAAGGGAATACAGTTAATCAGGTGAGATTCTGGTAACAGGTGACTAACACTAAAGCTTCTGCTTGAGACTATTCACAAATGGTTCTGGTTGCTTGGGCTCTACATCTGGCTTTAAAAAGTTTCTTAATAAAATAGACATACTACACACCATCTCACTATCGAGTGGTTCTGTCAGAGGCAGAATTGAGATTCTTACAAAGAGGCAGATGGGGACAATTCTCCTTCTGATAAATATCAGCCATTTCATAAATGCAATAGCTATTTTACAAGTATACTAACTACCTATTCTCATAGTTGCAAGTGGCTTGGATAGGTACCGTGGTTCCCCAAAAATATGAAATGTCCCAAAAATAAGACCAAGCCTGATTTTTGGGGTGGGCGTAGATATGCGCCCTCCTCCAAAAATAAGCCCTAGTGAAGGGGTGGGCATGGCCAGCGCAGGAGGCAGCCCTTCCTTTCCCCAATCAGCTAATGGCAGCTGGGCCCCTTAATCATGACCCACAGATCAGCTGATCTGATCTGGAGCTGCCTCTCATTCTATCTCGCCCCAGTGTTCTTGGCGCTCACCCGCCTCCCATCCATCCATCCCTCCATCCATCCATCCCCCTTGCCTGCAAACTCCCACCCCACTCGCAAGAGATCAGCCACCCAGCACTTCTTGCCATGTGGTGTCCACCCAGCAGACAACCCCCCCTCCAGCCAAGCAGAGCACCACTCACTGACCAAACCCCTCTTTGAGGAGTTCCCGCTTCCCCCATCCCAGCACTGAGGATGGCTTCCTCTGCAGCTTCCAAACCCCAGCTAGAGCTGCTGGAAGCAGAGAAGAGGCCAGTCAGGCCAGCTGCCTGCTGCCGAGTCTTCCGGGAGCTGGGGCAACCACATGGAGCTGGAACAATAGAGTGGGAAGTGCACTCCCAGAGTGGCCACTGCCAGAAGACTCTCTGGGATAGGCGCTCATGCAGCTTGGTGCCTTCGGACCGCTCACATTCCACACACACCCGTGGCAGGGGAGGAGCTTAATGGTGTAAGGAGGGAGCCTCTCTCTGCCAGATTCCCACCTGTGAGTGTGCAAGCTGCCCGGTGGATGGCACGTGGCAAGAGGTGCCTGGTGGCTGCTCTCTTGCAAGCGGCGTCCCGAAGAGCCGGGTGCAGGGACGGGAGGACAGCAGCAGCGCAGCACAGCAGCAGCCATGAGGTGACCACGCTCGCCGCCTCCTGCACCCCAAAAATAATAAGACCTCCTCGATAATAAGGCCAAGCCCTTATTTCTGGGTTGAAAAAAAATACAACTCAGGGTCTTATTTTCGGGGAAACATGGTATTACCTATCCTGCTTCTGGACTCACCCCCATACAGTTTCTCAGTTTTACTTCAAGAACTGAAAAGTTAACAATTAAACAAAGGAATATAAACAAAGGCTAGCCTGCAAAGTTTGATTTGGAATAGGAGCATGCAGAAGAATCATCTAAATCCAGTCCAGGGTTCTAAGAGCCAAGTCAGGATTGTCTCTAGTCCATTGGTCAGAGATTCAAGGTTTCTTTCACAAACAGGAATATCAAACAAAAACCAGATGTTATATGTTGTTTCTAGCAATAAGAGCTTGATTCAGGGCTGTTTCTTAAAGAAGGCTGTAACCAGCTATCAGTAATCAGGTTTACACCTTTTTTCGCAAGTAGCCTAATAAATCCTTGTTGTTCTGTTCTGTTCTCTCTTCATCTGGTGTGGGAACTGAAAGGCCTTAAGTCATTCCCACCTAAATTTTCTAGCTGCAGGTGTATTTTCTATGTATTTTTCTATATTTTCTATACAGGTGGTACATGTATTTGATCTTTTTCACGTGATTCCTAGCTTTGTCCTTCCTGAAGCTGAAGCTGACATTCCACAGACAGCAACAGCTTCTTCGAGGTCTGATTCAGACTCAGAATCTGAATTCTGAGCCATGACACCACCTTCACTAAAATACTATATTTAGAATATTGGCCATACTTGTTACCATCTATCATATGGCGCATGGAGTCTAATCCTGACAGGAGGCGTGTCAGAACTAATTTCTACTCCCCAAAGAAATAAGGCAAGAGAAACAACAGAGGAGGGAGTGAAAAACTGGCAAGCCTGGCCCTTGGCTGTTATGGAAAATATATACTAATACAGGACTCAAGGGCAACAAAATTCTCTACCTCAGGCACTTCTGAGTACATGGGGATGGCTTAGCTAGACTAAGTGCTGGGTTGCTGCTTTTACTTTTAATTCCTGTAGGAAAGGCAGCTTTGTTATGCTTGGAAAACTTCTATGCTCTGTTCTGCTACACTCTGATGAGGAGAGAGAAACAATATGGCTTTTATTTTACTCGAGTTCAGGGGTGTAGACAAAGAGAAAGAGACCTTGGGAATTGTTCTGTATTTTATGCAGAGGTGGAAGGTAAGAAGAAAAACACTGAATACTTGAGGGAGGTTTTAGTGCTTTGTTTGCTTATTTGTTGCTAGTGAGAAATATTTCTTCACTGTACAGTAAATTTTCAAGGGAATTAGGACACGGTTTAATTTTTAGAAAGAGAATTTCGTGACATGATGCAGAAAGGAACCATGGAAACCAAACTGGTGTAGAGATAGGTGTTGGATTAGGTCTTGAACAATCTAGGTTTCACGTCCACTCAACCACAGGATATCTCAGAGTGATTGTTTTGGAATTAAAATCAACGATGTTATTTTTGTAAACCATTTTGAGCTTCTGAAGAAAAGATGAATATGAACCAAATCAATAAACAAATATATATTCTCACCTTTCATGTTGGAATATGTATTCATTTATGACAGAAAGAGCAGAAAAGAAATAAAGATGACTTATGTGCTCTGTAAACAATTAACCACATAGAACAAGATATGTAAGGTCATTCTAGCAAGAAAATAATAACACATTTCTAAACCAAAAAGCCAGGTTCCAATTTAAAAGTTTTCTTCGCTGGGAAGGCTTAGATTATCATTTATAGTAGCAAAATATTATCTATTCCACATACTTTAGTATCTTCTTTGACTCCATAAAAATATCTACAAGTTCTGAATGCTTCATAAGCATTGCCTTCTAAAATTTAGCTTCAATGTGCTGGTCATAGAAACAGGTTTATAATAACCCATATATTGTCTCCGATTTTCCTCATGGAGACAAGAAGAAGACCCACACAGAGGTTACCCAGTGCTCTCTCTGTCAGGATTATGCCATGGGGCATCATAGGTCCATAAACCAGGAGACTAGGAATAGGCCCTCCAGTTGTCTAGAATATAATCTGAATGCATCTGTTTTGTTTTGTTCTTTGCAGACAGGTATCATACATGCCACTGTACTCTGAGCTTGCTGTTGGTGCTGTCCTGTTCATAAACTATTTTCTCCCACCTTGGATCAGTGAGATAAGTAAGAGATAATTGCAGAATAAAACATGACAGAATAAAGGTCTAGTGAAATAAAATAAGGGACTGCTTTCATTTCAGTTAGGGGGCTATAAAGGAATCGTAGTGCATTGTTCTTAGTCTTATACTACAGAAGAAGATGGGAACAAAATAGAATCAACAGAGCTGCCTCTGCTTTCATTGAACACACTTTGATGGTCAGTCTTGAAAAGCAACAGCTATTACTTCACAAGAATCTTACTTTTTGCCACAAAATATTAACTCAACTAGTCCTCCAGAAACAAAAATCAGGTTTGCAGCACTTCATCTGTAGCCTGACATGGTACAATCCCCAAATACCTCTTTGTATGTTATTATAAAGGGGTGTGAGTTAATCCTGAATTAAAACCATAAAAAAACCTCGATATGATTTCAGTGTTAGAAATTGAATACTTTAAATTTCTGATAGCTAAGTACAGGACTGGTGTGTGATCCCATAAGACCACAAATGAGAAATTTGTTAAGAGCTGGAGTTCAGAGAAGTCCGATCTCTACTGTAGACAACCTCTTTGTAAGTAGTACTCTCCCACAAAATTATTTGAGAGAAATTATCCTTCAATGAGGCCTAATTTCTTATATTCTAATGTATTTTAATTATTCCAAGTTAGCAACAAAACAAATCAAACGTTCTGTAAAGCATCTTTATATCAGTTGCAGAAGGTAAATTACTGTTTTTTTTATATTCTATAAATAGCAATAGCTTAGTGAATGTAACTAATTTACAACTGCTTCAAGGATTTACCAGTTCACAGCTTTTCTATGTTTTTGTAGATTCTTAAAAAGAGAAATCTATGGTTTTTTTCTACCTGTTTAGAGAATGATTTTGTGCATACGTTGTTTGGGGGAAGGGGTGCATGCGTGCGTGTATATACAGACACATGCACATAAGCCAACCCAGGCATCCTATTGCTCAGCCTCAAAGAAGATTTAAATCATTCATGTATGCCATCTTTGCTTGAAAAACTTTGTTCAGGTTTTCCTTTTGAATAGACCAAGCTTTTCCCCATGATCTGCTTTCGATTCCCAATAGAAAATATTGTATAAAAATGAAGAATCCTTGAATTCTTGCTAGCAGCATTGAAGTGGCAACAGATCATCTTGACTTGACACCATTTTATTCTGCGTAGATACCCTAGCTTTTTGCTGCTTGCTACTCATTCCAAAGGTGTCTAAGATGTGTTAACCAGACAATGCACTTTTTCAAAGATGGGAGAACAACAGAAACAAGAGCAGGAGTGATTCTCATGATACCCCATAATTGTCACTAAAAGTACTGACAACAGCTTTAGTGGGAGAAAATGGTGAAGAGAATTTGAAGGGAAAGAAAACAACATTATCCTTGCACTACTTAGGAATGTTGTGCACAATGTAGAAGACTAATTTTACATGAAATAATACTGCAGGGAAACTACTGAGAAAGGCTTTATCCCTTCCCTCCCACTTGGGACAACTGCCCTGTCGAGGAAAATTTATAGATAATGAAAGATTTAAAAGTAGGAATGCAGCAAACTTTGTTTAATTTTTAAGTTCCCAGTTTAAATGGAAGAATGAATAGGGGCAACTTATATTCATAAATTGTTCATAAATGAGGTTTTATGGGTTGTCCAGTATGTAACTTCTTGGACTAGAAACTAATAGGATGCCTGTCACTATTTCTCACTGAGAACTGAACATTATCTTCTGGTTCGGTGCATCCAGATGTAAAAGACTAACACATAGGAAGGAGAAATACCACAGCTATCATTGCATCTTTCTTCACATGGTTCATTTGCTGTGGGCTTTTAGATTTCATAGTAATGAAGATGAAAGATTGATTGGCTCACTGCTGACCTACTTTGAAGAAATGAAAGAGCAGGTGGCTGATTTTTAGCTGACTGTAAACAAAAAGTGGTAGAAAGAGGCATAGAGATAAATGTTCTGAAGTCTGCTTTTGCATATAAAATCATTTTGAGAAAGAATCATTTACACATCTAAACTAATTTCCTTTTGTTATAGTTGCATTTATTTGCTTAATTGCACGATCAGTTTTTTCCTGCTTTTAATAAACATATTAGTTAATCAGGCTATAATGCACCATTCATACAGTAGATAAAGCTTAATGTTTTAAATACTTATCTGCAAAATTCATTATAATTGAAATATTTTTAATCTCTGCATGTAAAAATGTAAATCTTTGAATAAATTTAACATTGACATGTTCTTGGCTATCCATTTTTATGTATTATAGTCCATTACAATAAAATTGCCAATTAAGATTATTTTACCTTATTGATTGCTTGAAAACAAGATATTTATTTCTCTGTTCAAAAATGCAGTTTAGCCTAGACTTGAGAACTAAAGTCTGGGGCCCTGAAAATAACCATTCAAGAAGAAGCAACAAAGGATATAGAAGGACTCCATTGTTATTGCTAGTTGCCTAACATCTTTTTAAGAATATTTTTTTACCTGACAATAAGCACATATTGTGATGGGTGCTTGTTTTATTATTTTTATTTTAGAAAACTGAACTTTATGTTTTGGTTTTAGGACTATACTACCCACCACATTTGTTACTCTATTCATTGGTTCTTTAAACTAAAATCTGAAATGTTGCATGTGCTTCAAAATATGAGGAGAAATTTGACTGTGTACTTCCTAGACAAAAAAGAACATAAAAAGTACACATTATTATGTTGAAAGACCAATTAATGCATCAGTTAAAATTGTATAATTTACCAGCATACCTACTCAGATTATATAAGATAGGTCTCTTGCCCCACTAGAAAAATTTTCACCTTAACATTTTGAGCAGAAAGGCCTGTTCTAGCCTGCCTTCCTTTTGTCCTGGTTAAATGGCAGAAACTTGGGTTTAGTAGGTTCAAGTATCTTCAAAGACCTTACTTTATCTTCTGCCCACCAACTTGCAAGACATAGTTTCCAAAGACCTGGATTTGGTTTATATTTTTTATGTTACCAAACAGTTCAAATTCAGGAATTAAGGTTTGCTTCCTCCTAAAAGTATTGTGAGAGAAAGGACACATTTTCCACCAACTACTTGGGGGAAATGCATATGTTTGGATGCTTTATGTAAACTGCTCCAAACCAAGAAGAAATTAGCTTAGGAATTTGTTCCTAACACTTTCTAAATTAATTCCATACAACATGCATAATTTTCCAAGGTAGGTAATAATTTTGCTTCCTCAAGTCATCTCCCAGAAAACCCCGTGAAACATGAAAATGTTTCAGTAAAAATTGAGTCCTACCAGAGCAACTAAAGGATTTATTTTGTTGCTTCCATCCATGTCCATCTTTCAGAAAACCTGTTAGAAATATTGTGCAGTTTTGAAGCTATCATTAGAAATTTGATTTTGATTTTGCTGCACAAGTTCTAATGAAAACGTGATTAATTTTAATACAACTATAAAAACTCAGAAATGAAATCAGAATCCCATTGAACTTGTCCCATAGCATTTTAAGTGACCTACCGCAGTCTGATGTCATTCAGCACTAATCTAACACTTCTGACTGACTGCCATTCCCCTGCCCCATGAAGACCCCTTTTTCTGTCTATCACTTCATCAGTACCGCCCAGCAGTGCTTTCCCAAGTGTTTAGGGGGCTTTGGGTATTTGGTCAAGTTGAACATCATAAAGCTCATTGTGACTTAGTAGCTCATTGTCATATATTGGCCAGACACTTTGAAAGTAAAATAAAATAAACTTGTCACAGTTTATGTTTTACAATTTTGGAAGATCAATCGGTCAAAATGCCAAAGATTGATGGAGGGAGGGTTTCTTTCATTTCTTAAATGTTTTATGATGCAGGTAAATTTTAGCAAACATATCTTTGGTTGGTCCTTACCTCTCATGGTTTATTGTACCTAGTAAGAAAGGAAGTTTATGGTATAAACTCTTGTTATCAGGGTCTTTTTCTTTATTATCTATTTTTTTTCTGACACTTTGTTCTGGTGGTCTTTTCTGCTTTAGAAATTCTTCAAATCTTTAATATAACTGGGTAGAACATGTGTAAGATTTGAGATCATCATAGTGTTCAACTGGATCCAAAAGATTATAATAAATCCCTCATTTCAAGGAACGGTCCCAGCCTAATTAGAGAAAGCAATATTGAAGCTATATGGGGGGGGAGTGATTGGAACAAGAACGTCTAAATAGTTTTAGGCTGGTAACCAATATCATGTTTCTGAGTAAGGGGCATTAGTGGGCTGTAGATTATCAGATCCAATCACTCTTGGGGGAAACAGATTTTCCAAATCTATTTCAACTGGTTTAGACCTGGTTTTAACACTGAAACTCCATTGATCATCCACTTGACCTATGCCAGAAGTTGGATCCTGTAGATTTTCCTGGATGGTTCGGTGAGTTTAGTAATATTGACCATGGTTTCTTTCCAGATATGTTATACAAATTAGACCTATGTGGAACATCCTTCAGACAGATTCTCTTATACCTGGATGGCAGTTTTCAGATGTGAGAAATTTGTTTTATTCCATGATGTGCCCTGTAGGGCTCCACAAGGATCAATTCTATATCTCTTGTTGTTCAGTATCTATGTGCAACCACTGAAATCATTCTAAGATTTAAAATAAAGCTGTATGGCTTCTTTTATCAGGTTCAGTGTGACTGAATCAGTGTCTAACTACAAATTTGGGCTGGATGAGAACCAATAAACAAGCTCAGTCCAGACAACTCAGAGCTTCTGTTCATAAAAGGTTTATCTAGTCAGATGAGCGAAATTCAATTTGTTCTAATAGGTTGCACTCCCTGTAAGGACTGAGTTAGTACCTTGAAACTGCTTTTGGATCCTTGTCATTACAGGCATAAATAGCCTCTCTGGTATGAAGCAACTTCCTATTTAGACATAGATATCCTTGCTACAGTAATCTATGCCCTGATAACTTCTCATTTAGATCACTGAAATGCAATGCATAATTTGCTGAGCTACTTTCATACAGCTGAATTATGTAAGTATATGAAGTTTGGAAACTTCACTTAGCACAATATGTTACAGCCAAAATACTTACTGGGACCGGTGATATGACTATATCACATTAGTTGTTTAAGATTTTAACAGTTCCCAATTAATTTCCAGCTCTAGTTCAAAATGTTGATTTTAATTTATAAAAGCCTCCACAACTTGAGACCACAAAATCTGAAGGAATATGTATCAGGTCATCTTCGAACTGCCTACTCCAGATGCCTTTGCATGCTGTGATGCAATGTGTGGCTACCCAGGAATAGGCCTTTTCAGTGGTCCCCAACTTGAAATGCCCACTCCAATCAGTTATGCCTTTATTATCCTTTTGGTGGCAGACAAAGGCATTTTTATCTTTCCCTAATATGTCAGTCCTTTTATGATATTTATGTTCTGTTATTTTTTAAATGTTTATTGTAGTGATTTTATGTTGTATATCTGCTGTTTTTATAAAATGTCATCATCCATTTTAATTGATTATTTTAATAGGTTGTTTAACTTTTACTGTAAACCACTTTAAAATTTATTTAAAAGTGTTGACATATGCTAAATAAATAGCATAAAGGATGTCTTGATTTGGCTCTAAATTTGGGAGCATAAAGCATAAACCTAACCCTTTTGTAGAACACTTTCTTCCTTTGAAAGAGGTAGATCATGGGTAAACAATCTACAGCAGAAATGATTAAGATGAGACAAGAAGGAACAGTTTCTTACACAACTGGACTTTTTATCCTCTTTATTTATCCTCAGACTGCTTCAGAGGATTAGAACTGATTATTAAACTAGAAGGGACTACATGTATAAAGCAATAGGCAAAGAAATAGCTCATATTTTGGGCTTGACTTAGCACACTATTTCCAAATCTTGTTCATAAAGGAGCTGTTTTCTAGTAGAAAAACTGATTTTGCCACCATGCTTACCTATTCCCTCTGTAGAAGCTATTTAGACATTTTGCATATATGAAACAAAATTTCTGACTGGTTTTTCTAGGATTACCTGATGCAGTAACTCTTTCATATAAAATATTCACGACACATAGACGCACATCTATAGACATTCTCATTTTTCATAGAAGGATAGATTTTGTAATAGTATTCAGTCATGTGGCCCCCACTTTTCCTTCTCCCGTGAATATTGTCTTATAGATTTTTCTTAATCTGTAGGTCAATCTTTAGATTGTTTAGCCATGGATTAAACTGAGTTGAGTCATTCACAAGAAGTGTTTTACCTGAATAATTGTATCATGCCTCAACTACTAGATCTCTCTGGACTATTGGGCTTTACTGTAGAATAAGATGAATGATTGATATGTGTTAATGTTAATACTCACAGATTCATGCATTTGCACATGTATAGCCCAATACAGTATAACAAGATTCAGTTGCATGCTACTGATGATAATCATCATAGTCCATCTATATTAATTATAGTTCTTTTAATGAAAGCACTATGTCAGATAGATAAGGCCAACCCTTTAATTTTATGATTGGCTGAACAGAATTAGTGGGAAACAGCTTTTTTAAAAAAAAAAATCCCTACATATTTCTGAAGCTATTTTTTCAAATCATAGCAGAGCTATGTATGGCACTGAGGACACACATCTTTTGTTATCTGAATTTCTGATAAAGTTTGTGTCATATTTATAAGGCGTAAGCAAGACTATAGAATTTTATCATTAGTGTATGAGGTTTGTTAGCAACTGAATTAGAATGATGAGGCAAGTCTCTGAGTGACATGTTAAAATGCACTGGCATTTCTTTAAGGTCAGAAACCTTTCCAAACAGAGAGCTCTTAAAAATAAATGTTTTGAAGCTAATTTAGTGAACCAATGATGTCACAATTCTGTCATTAGATTTGAAATGTTTCACTATAGTTTCAAAATGGTTTACATAAATTTTAGTGCGTGCTTAATTTAGCCATTAATCCATTCAGTATTAAACACCGATAGTTCTTGATTTAAATAAGAGAAATGACAAACCTTGACTTAAATGGGATTTATTATGCTTTTAATTAGATCATGCGTGTTCTTCCTTGTCATCTTTTCCATATCCAAAGTGCTGATTTTTAAAATCTGGGAACAACTAAAATTCTTAACTGAGAGAAAACACTGGGAATCAGTAGTTCATATTAGTATAGAATTATCTCTATTTAAGCATAGATATTTAGTGCTCTACTGAGCCTGCTTGTGCATTATTTACATTAAAATTGTCATCAGAAAAACTGATTTTTAGAGGCATGAGAACAGATTTATTATTTTTAAACAGGAAAATGAAGTTGTCAGAAAGCTATGATTTCTATTCCATTATAACAGCATCTATGTTAAAAATAGCCGTTCGTTGTAGTACAAATCTTATTGTTCTCACCTGCCAAAGAGGCAGGTATTCAGCCTTTTTTATTCTGTACCTTTGTTTCTTCTAAATAATGTGGTATTACTTTAGGCCACATTCAATGGGATGGGATGGGATGGGATGGGATGGGATGGGATGGGATGGGATGGGATGGGATGGGATGGGATAACTGAATTGGAAGGGACCTTGGAGATCTTGTAGTCAATTCCCTACTCAAGTAGGATACCCTATACCATGGGTGTCAAACTCAATTGTGTCACATGACGTAACGAGATGTATCACAACTGTTTTTGCCTTTGCGGAGCTGGGATGGATGTGGCCTATGCATGACGCATCTGGCCCGTGGGCCACCAGTTTGATACCCCTGCCCTATACCATTTCAAACAAATAGCTACCCAATCTCAATGATCTTCAGTGATAAAGCCCCCACAGTTTCTGAAAGCAAGTAATTCCTGTGATTAATTGTTCTTTCAGGAAATTTCTCCTTATTTCTAGAAGAAATTGCTTCTTGTCCTGCCTTCATGTGCTTTCGAGAATAGGTTGATGTGCTCTTCTTTATAGCAGCCCCTTAGATATTGTAACGCTGCTGTTGTGTCACCCCTAGCCTTTCAGTAGACTAGATATACCCAATTCCTGCAATTGTTCTTTGTATGTTTTAGCCTCCAGTTTCCTAATCATCTTTGTTGCTCTTCTCTGCATTCTGCCCTCTAGAAAGTTTCAACATTTTTTTTATATATATATTGTGGTGACCAAAACTGGATGCAGTATTCCAAGTGTGGTCTTACCAAAGCATTATAAAGCAGACCTAACACTTCACGAGATCTTGATTCTATCCCTCTGTTGATGCAGTCTAGGACTGTGTTCTGCTTCTTTTTCCTTTCAAAATTAAATCATGGGAAAATTTCAACTAGTGAAAGATTGACACTGGAAAGGTTGTTATCAACATGCTATATAAGATCCTCTGAGTTGACAAGAGGGTGATATTGCTGACAGTTAATAAAGGTAATTAAGAGTGAGAACATAAGCAGGCAATGAAAATATTCAGGTGAAAATTGCCAAGTGCCAAGAAATCACCCAAATAAGACTCTTCATCAGTATTTAATTGATTAGAAAAGCAGATAATAGTTTTGACCACCCCATGTCATCTTATAGTATGTAACTTACTATATATTTAGAAGCACAGAACTAGTATAACTGCTAGAGCATTAGGGTATTAGAATATATTTGGGTGTAGATGGGCATATTTATTACATTTGTAGAATATCTGATAACATAATTTCCTCAACTGTGTTTTAAAGGATATAAATATAAATAGAATATATATTGACATCATGATAGTTTCTTGAAAGTTCTTTTGCTTTGATACCTTAAATATTTAAATATAGTAAGAAAAATTGGGAATTAAAAGTAACTGGACATTAATTCAGATTGACATTTGGAAAATAGCAATTAGGAAAATCATTATAAATTTTATATAAATTTGATTGCTGATTTGTATTTTATAGATTTGTGACCAGTTGAAACTTGGCATAACGGATATAATAAACAACTGTATCTGTTCATTTTTCTTTTTCTTTAATACTTCATGCTTATCCATGTATTTTGCCTGCCTGTTTGACTCCTTCAAATGAAGAGAAACTACAAGTTCTTGCTTTGATGCTTATCCCTTTTGGTTAGAAGATCATCAATTATTTAGGATTCTAAACCCATGGAGCTCAATACTTTGAACAGAGCGGAATGAATAAAGAATGCTGAAGATCACTGATTTAAAATAGGTCACAGTTTTCAAAAAGCCTTTAGCCATCAAATTGTTGAAAAATCTGGAAAATCCTTCCTTAATTAATCAGCATTTGTTAGCTGTAATAACCAAGCTGTAGTGAAAAACTGTAAATGAAAATACATTTTCCATTTGCATGAGTTATTTTTGGTGTTCTTTTTTTTGGGAACAATTCTTCATAATTGAGAACAATCCTTATTAATCACACTCCTTATTGAAATTATTTTGTCAAAAAATGAGAGGTTGAAGGTCTTTTAAAATAAGAGAGTTCACAGTTCCTCTTCTCTTGTGGAAGGCAGATGCTTTGGGGGCATGTGACACTGAGTGGTCAAGTTGGAGAATGATATGCTTTATGATGAGCTCTTCTACTTGCACCAAGAAATAGTTTTATGTACCCTTTTTCTCAACATTGGTGGAACTATCACTTTGAATACTGTTCATGTCCCGTTTTTACTTCTGTTAGAGAGTACTATTTCACTATAATCTTAGACTCTGTTAGATTTTATAACTGAAGGAATTTGGTGGGAGCTGTGCTACCTGTTTCTATGGTATGCATGGAGAACAGAGCTCCTGCAAATACTTCTATAAGTTTTGTAACATTCAGTACAAGGGTCTGCAAAGGTGCATAATTTGTGTTATTGACAGGCAACTACTTGAATAACTACAGTTACAGACAAATAGCTATTATTTCCAACTCAAACCAAACTGTTTTGAAGGCTAAAATAGTCTGTTTTGAACTCTTTTGAATTCAAGGCACTTTGCGTATCTCTGCTCATCTGACTTTTTTAAAAAAAATCAATACAAGATTTATTTTCCTCCTGTTGGTTTTGCAGCCAATTAAGGCCAAATGCAACCAGTTAATGGAAAATTAACAAACTTGTCCAAATGCCTCCCATTTACAGTTTAGAGCTAATGGTCCAGAAAGTCAGAAATTTGTTATTTCCTGAGGAATGGTTAGGAGCAAAACAGAGAGATTAATGATTGAGCCTAGCTATCTTTGGCAAAGTTTACATTCCAAGGTTGCAAATGCAGTTATATCAATGCAGTAAATTCTGCTTGCACTGTTACATTCTGTTTAAGAAGGCTGCTACCCTCTTAACAAGTAATCCTCACTGAACTTAAATGGACTCACAACTGAATAAGCACATTAATAGGATTGCACTATGCAAATAGCAATTTATCCAAGCTGTCTGCAGAAAGCACTTCTATGGATGGCTTTTGGCTTTATATTAATAAGAAGAGGGGGAGATGGTGGGGAGGAGGGAACCTACTGCTAGTTATTGGTGAGTTTATTCTATACCTGTCTTTAAGGTAGCTGCAACTTAAACTATCTTATCTGAGAATAAGATATACTGAAGTTGATGAGACTTTCTTCTGAATCCTTTTTAAGTATCACCTCATTAAAATTGGTAACAATCTACTTTAATTTTAAACAGGCAGTTGAGTCACCTATTCTGCAACAAGTACATTTGTTTCCTGCTTCCAATGCAAGCAATTTGGCATCTTTGGGAGCTGGAGCTGGTAAGTGAATGAAGGTCTAGGACAGATATGACATTATGTAAACCAAGTACAGATGCCACCAGCAGTTCAGTCTGAAGAAAGAGCAAATACTTTTTTGATTTTGTTGGGAGAAAGAAAGATAGCATTTAAAAAAATAATTTGTCAAGGAAAACTTCATGGAAGTGTTGATGAATTAATACTCTACTGGAAAAAGAAATTAATAAACAAGCAGAGGTATATAAAACTCTACAAGATGTACTAAGTAATGTGATGCTGCAAGTATTCAATGAACTATTACTTAAAGCTAAAATTCCGGACTCATGGATGGAGGCATATTTAACTTTAATACCAAAAGAAGAGGCAGATCTGCAACAGATAAAGTATTATAGACTGATATCTTTATTAAATGCGGATTATAAGATTTTTGCTTCAATCATGGCTGAAAGATTTAAAAAATTATTAAAAGAGTTTATACATTTGGACCAAAATGGCTTCTTACCAAAAAGACAAATTAGAGATAATATGCGAACTATATTAAACACATTAGAATATTATGAATTACACTCAGACAAACAAATAGCTTTGTTATTTTTAGATGCACAAAAGGCGTTTGACAACGTGAATTGGCAATTTATGATAAAACAGTTGAAAATGATGGATTTTGGAGACAGATTTATAAATACGATCCAAACTATATATAGAGACCAAGTGGCAAAGGTGATGGTAAATGGTGAAATGACAGAGAAAATAGATATTAGAA